>CAVNYN010253597.1:0-13906 GCA_963692815.1 Nyctanthes arbor-tristis
TCAGACGTGTGCTCTTCCGATCTAAGAGTATTGACAACATGAGGATAAGTAATAGCATCGTTGGAATTGGAATCATCTAGCAAGTGAGAAGTTGTGGAGTTAGCGGTGGGAGTAAAAACGATTTTGGCAGCGGTCATGTTGACTCTAGCAAAAATATTAAGATCGGAAGAGCGTCGTGTAGGACTAAGAAAGAAAAAGGATGGGATGCGAATAACTTCAACAATGAGAAAGTAGTTAAGAGAATTAAATATTTTGTTAGAAAAACCATCAAAGAGAGATTGATTAAAGCGATTGATAGTAGAGTCATTGATAGTAACAAACAAGTCATCTACATAACTAATTTCTACTGATTTTCCCACTGCTTACACTTTTTATCATTTGGGTCCCCAATTTTTTTTTTCAACGCCATAGGTCTCTAACTTTCCATAAATTCACTCATGACGTCTTCAATGATATTTATGCCTTACATTTCTGATTGTAAAAATAAAAAAGCATCTAAAAATAGTAAAAATAATAAAAATAAAAAGAAAAATAAAATCTCCCACACATATCTACGTACTTACACATCCCACCTGTATTATTATTTTTATTATTAAATAGGTAGATGGGAAGAAATCATTTTATTTTTATTATTATTTTTTTTACTTTGTATTAACTTTTAATTTTTAAATCCTTTTTGCTTTTATTTAAAGAGTAAGAGTTGTTCAAAAAAATAGTAAGGGGTATAAAGGTTATTTTTATGGTTGTAGGGACCTTATGTGTGAGTCTATAAAACGTTGAGGATGCATACATTGGAAAAAGAAAGAATGGAGACTCAACTGTCAATGAGCAAAGGTTAGGGAACAGATGTGAAATTTACCCAAATAAAGAGAAAGGCTTTGAGTTCCTAATTTTACGGCGGATGAGCTGCTCGAGGTCATAAATGGCTTTATTGAGGTCATAAATCAAGGTTTGAGACATGTAGACATGCAGTCTCCTTTAAGGTTTTATAAAGAGAGGCATTATTAACATCTAATAATCTAATGAATGAATGTTCCAATTTCTGAACGTATCATGAAAATCATTTATGGTCGATGATGAAATTTTTTGGCAACAAAATGCAATTTATAGAGGAAGATAGTGCCATCAAAATTCTATTTGACACGGAAAACCCAGTTACAACCAGCTAAATAAGGGAAATGATGGAAGAAGACCCTATTTATGATTTCACAGGAGCTTTAGGGGATGTTTGATTCAATTTATGGTAGTTGATTTATAAAGAGAAATTATAAATAGGTGAAATGAGTGAGGTAGATTTAATAGAAGTTTAAAATTTGTGATTATAAATGAGTAATTGTCAAATCAATAGTTAAATCAGTAATAAATGAGATTATAATGTGTTTTGTTAAAGAGTATCAAACAAGGGCTTAATTCCTTTGGACATGTTTTGACACAAATATGAAGATTTTAACCCTTGAAAACACCGATGGTTTAATTGTCAGAGCAAGTGGATGACAAATGGCAGCAGCATTAATTACTTTAGGAGAAAAATTGATGTTTTTCCCCAGAGTAAAAATTGATGTTTTTCCCCCCCGAGTAATCATTAGATGAGTACTAAGGAGAGAAGATAATATGACCTAGGAGCAACTGAACAACAATCAATGGTAAAGATTAATCTGTCAGTTCACAGTTAATAGTGTTGGATTTGAGCAAATAATATATTTTTCAAGCACAAACGAGCCGTACGAAAACTCATGAGTTTAAATCTTTGAGCCTACTTGTTTAGTGGTCAAATCCCGTCATTTTGGGGGTCAAGCACTTCAATAATTCAGACGATAATTAATAAATTTTGACTAATTTTCTATTTTTTTAATTTTATTTCCATTCTAGTAATTAGAATCTTTTGTATATTTAAGGTACTTCAAATCAATCAGCAACCCGTACATAAATTCAAGGGTCTCAAAAATAAGGCGAAAGAACCTATGTGTGAGTTTTTCATTGGCCTGTGGAGCACTTGAATTTTTTCCCTTTAATTGGAAGATAATAATCTAGAAAAAATTTCAAGTTATTCAATGATTTATTTTTTTAAGAAGTAAGTTATTCAACAATTTGTTAGATGAAATTTATATCAAGCAAGCTGCAAATATAACATTAACTTCTATTATTATAATTCCTTTTTTTTTTTTAAACCTTCTTTGACAAGGGGGATATAGGGGAGGGGAAGATTATATGTGGTTCGAACTCGAAATTAAGTTTCTAACTTGAATGTGAGAATTTAACCGCTACAGTATTTGTCCAAACGACATTATTTTTCTTAGTTTGATACAACCTTTTTTTTCTTTTATTATTATTATTACTACCTCCATCCCACAAAGATCGATAGTCCAATATATTATTTTTGTCTGTTTCAAAAAAATAATTAACTTATCATATTGAGCATGTCTTTAATTCTTCATTTCCATATATGTCATTAATTAATACATTTGTCATTACTCTATACCACTACCTATGCAATATGCATTGAAAATACATTTACACAATTAATGAGATATAAGAGTATATATAGAAAATACAAGTAAAATTTAATATTTCAACTATATTAACTAGCATTCCTTAATTTGTGTAAAAAAATAACTAGTAGACTGCCTTTTTGGGAGGGGGCTTATTATTATTATTTAATACACGAGGGAGTAGGGTAGGGGAGCGAAATTAGGGGAGGGTGGGTGTGATTCAAATTTGAGGCCTTTTACCTGAAACTTGAGTATCTAACTATTGTGTCACAATTCGGCCCACTACAATCTTCTTTTACTATTTTGTTTTTAATACAATTTAGAGAACTTCAAAAAGGGGCATAGACTCAAAACTTACAATCTCATCATGATAAGGGCTGCACTTTCCAATTTGAACTATCATCCTTAGTACTCTTCTTTTACTATTTCAATTGGAATTATATATAATTTTTAATTGAAGTTAAAAGGATAAACTTTCCTTATCATTTTATTTCAACAATGAAGTTTAATCAAAGTCACCCGTGTCAAATATGAATCCCCTCTTTACAATTTTATTTATATATAAATCTATCATGGCTATTTTATTTTTGATTAATTAACAAAATTAGTTATCTCAACTGCTTTAAATAAATAATAATATATATCATTATTCCTTATGATTCAATTGTGTTGCCGTGATTAAATGTTCAAATTTTAGGTAATATATAGCACTACTAGAAAATGTGCCAATAGTAACAAAATTTTAGTAACGAAAATAATTTGCTACTATTAGCAACAGAATAGTAACATATTAGTAACGAATGTGTGCATAGCCACAAAATTAGTAACGGAAACATTCTGTTTCTACTTTTTCATTGCCAATCTGTTACTAAATAGTAACGGAAATAATTTGTCACTATTAGCAACAGAATAGTAACGTGTTAGTAACGGAGTGTGCATAGCCACGGAATTAGTAACGGAAACATTTATGTTATTACTTTTTCATTACTAATTTATTACTAAATAGTAACAGAAACTATTTCTCACTATCAGCAACGGATTATCAACAATTTAGTAACAAATATTCTTTTTCATATTTTTTTAAATATATATTTAAAGTTATCAACAAAATCAGCAATGGAACTAGGTCAGTTGGTAGTAATCCGTTTCTAATCGGTTGCTATTTATAACGATCATTGACCGTTGCTATTCGTAACGGACTTTTCTGTTACTAATTTCTCGAAAATGAATAACTTCATAATTGTTTTGCTTAAAAACTTTTTGTTAAAAAATTTTCCTACCAAAATAGCATGTATAGATAGACACTACATAGATTTGAAATCGGAAAGTTTTTGAAGGGCACTCTCATTTCAGTTCGTATAAATTTTTTAATTGTAATGTGGTTTATCCAATAAAAAAATATACAAAACAAAAATTTTAATCATCGATGAAGATTTTTATTTGGTGTTATTTGGTGGTTAAGATTTAAAACAATAGTTAAAAAGAAAATTCTTTATTAATTATTGGGTTTTCTAAAACAAAAAATCCACATTAATCACATTTTTATTTTAATAGAACCAAAAAAGAAAATTAGTAGACCGACTTTTTTTAGTTTTAATTAACAATGAATACATATTTATAGTGCAGAAAATCAGTGTAAAAAAATATTTATATTAATTGACACGTACAAATAAATTTAGAATATAAATGACATATATGAAATAATATATAACAAAAATTTAATTAATAAAAAGGTCTCAATATTTAGAAAGAAAAATTTGACATTTTTAAATTAGTAAAATTATGGGGCAACATGTTAACAAAGATATATGATAGTTTGGTGGTTGGGACTTTACTCCTCAACCTCCAGGAAATGAGTTTGAATCCCCATATGAGCATTAAGGGAAATTAATTCTTGTGGGTTGACGGGTTGGGCTGGCAGGTCGGGCTGTGCTATCGTGGGTCGGGTCGGGTTAAATAAAAATATTTTTATATTTTTTTAAATTGTAGTCTACGATTATTAACAGAATTAGCAATAAAATTTCTTGCTAATTAGTATCTCTTTTATCCATTGGTAATTTAGTAACTGCTTAATCTGTTACTAATTAGTATCAGAAAGTTTTACGTTACTAATTAGCAATAGAAAATTATGTTACTAATTAGTGACGGAATTTATATTCCGTTTCTAAATTAGGCACCATCGAATTAGTAAGGGATTTTGTAATAGTATTTTTCCGTTACTAATAACGTTTAGCAAACGAGATTGACCATGTTAGTAACAGGAATTTTTTTTCCTGATAGCACCTTTTCTAGTAGTGTAGGTTTTGAGTTCAAACTACACCCCACCCCTATTTGAATTTTTGAAAAAAAAAAATCATTATTACTTATTATTATTATTATTATTATGATATAGCTCCATCATTATATTTTAGTTAATTTACATCTTTTACTTAAAACATAAATAAAATATATAATAATAACAACAATGACGACGACAATAATAATAATAATAATAATAATAATGATAATAATAATAATGCAATTGCTTGCTAATAGCATGGATAAAAATCATCATCTTTCTTATATATAAACTTCTGAAACTACATGCCGAAGTTTGAATATGAAAGAATTTTAGAAAATAAAAAAATCTTTGCCTTAAATTAAAAGAAAAAAATTGGTCAATAATGTACACTTTCTATTATTTATTTTTTTATTACAAATTAATGTGGAACTCCAATAAGGATATGCCCTACAAATTAAATAGAATGATCATAGTTGGAAGGAATAAGATTCGTTTGCGTAATTTGAAAGGTTCTAATAACAAAATTACAAGTGAAAAAGATGCAATATATTCTCCCAGTTTTAACTAAGTACAAATCCAGCCGGCCATTGACGTAACATTATTGTTTCATTATGCTGTGGCCTCTTTCACTTAGGCAGTCATCCCTTGCATCACTACCTTGGCATATATGTAACCCTTATCCAAGATTCTAATGACTTTTACGTAGGGGTGGGCCTGAGTCGGGTCAGTTCAAGTTTGCACTCGGCCCGAAGTTGACCTGACTTGTTCGGTTTGAGAAATGAAGGATCTGACACTAACCTGAGAAGGACCTAAAACCAACTTGAGTCGGATTGGTCGGGTACGGCTTCTTTTTTTTTTTTTTTTTTTTTGGTCATGTCAGGTCTTCGGTTAGGCTCGGTTCATTGGAGTTGTATGTCAATGTTTTTATTTTAGTACAACATTGATTTATCAAATTACAAAATTAGATAATGAATTGACATATTTACCTGAACCTAATCGAACCCATTGCAAATGGATTCAATTAGGTTCAAATAATTTAAAAACCTCATAAATATATTTTTTTAAATGAATAAAAAACTGTATAAATATTGACTCATATGTTAATGTTATGATCATTTTTTTGAATTGATATAGGGATCTTAACATTCAATGTTAACTCGATAGTTGGTGTTCCAAAGTACACCATCAATACTTTGGAAATGATATTATCATTTAAGAATCCGAATTCAAAATCGACCCAAAGAACACACTCCCTGCCCAATGTATAAGTCGTTTTCTATGTCCACTACTCATTTTTATTCATTGTTATTATAATTATATAATTTAAACATATAAAGAACTTTCAAAAACCTCCTGTGCACGCCATGGGAGGAGGTTTTGGAATGGGATTCTTAAACATATTATATGAGAATCAAACACCACTTATACTCCAAACAGATTTATGGAGTCAGGAAATACAATATTGGCTTCATACTAACCGCTGAATTCTTTCACTTCTTCCTTGTATCGTCATATTAATAATTCCCTCTTTGGCACCCCAAAATTTGAGTTGGGTTTTTTCCCCCCTTTTTTGGGTTCGACATGGGCAGGAAATTTCCTTAAAAATGACTTGTCTATGGTTTCTGTTATGGTTATTCATTGATGTTAGCTACTGCCAACAGTTCTATGATTCAACATTATGTTCTTCAGACACAGAATATCCCGGTACGAGGTACACTTGCAACTCCTTCCGCGGTTCTTGCCATGCATTTTTGGTATATCGAGCTCACCAGAAGTTCGATATCACATCCTCTATTTCAACTTTGTTCGCGATCGATCCAGATAACATACTGGCACTCAACAATATCCAGAAGTCGACTGGAATTCTTGACACCGGACGAGAAGTCCTCATTCCCATCACTTGTTCCTGCACAGGTCAGCTCTTCGAGGCAAATGTCAACTACATTTCACCAGAAAATTTGACAGCATCAGAAGTTTCTTGTACAGTTTTTGAAGGTTTAGTAAAATGAGTTACACTCAAAGATGTCAATTTTGTTGTGGGTTCGACTCTTAGTGTGCCTTTGAAGTGTGCTTGCCTGATAAAATGTCTAGAGATTCAGGGGTTAAGCTTTTTGTCACATACCCTTTTATTGAGGGGGATGATACTAAGAAATTAAGCCTAAAGTTCAACGTTTCTTTCTTTTGAAGAGATATTGGAAGCTAATCATTTAGATTCCAGAACCACTGTTTATTCCAGCACAACTGTTTTAGTACCCCTGAAAACAAAACCTTTCATCAATGTCAATATTCGAGATTCCGAGCCTCCGGATCCCAGTTTCCTTCCCACGATTCCAGTAGAAAAACAGGCTTCTAATGTTGAAAAGTTAAAGAAATTTTGCATTGTAGTATCAGTTGTTGGATTTTTTCTGATTCTTGTTACATTAGTATCATGTAGTTTGTATATCAAGGCATTGTACAAATTTAAGGCAGAGAAGTTCCGTTCTTCAGTGCGTCGAGCCTCGGTAAACTTGTCCCCTAGGAGCTCCCCAATGTCTGAAATTCGCTCCACAAATTTTGTTTGTCACCTGATCTGCTGGAATGGATAAAATATTCGTTGAGAAATTACAGCGTCGAAGAGATAAAACAAGCGGCGAAGAATTTTAGTGAAGAAGCGAGGATTAGTCCAAGTTTTTACAAGGGAGTGATTGATGATGGTGAAGTAGTGATGATCAAACAGATGAAATTCGAGGGCACCCGTCGAGTTATTGATGTACATTTGAAGATTAATCATGTTAACATTGTCAAGTTACTTGGAGTTTGTTATGGAGAAGATGATTTCTCTTGGGGTTCATTGATTTTTGAATTTCTGGGTAACGAAAACTTAAGCGAGTGTTTATCGAGCTCGTCTTTGACTCTTTCGTGGCACAGAAGGACACAAATTGCTTTTGACATTGCCACTGGCCTTCATTACTTGCATTACTGTATAGTGCCTTCCTATGTTCACTTAAGCTTAAACAGCAGAGGAATTTTTTTGACCTCAAATTGGAGGGCAAAGCTGACGGGTTTCAGGGCAATTCCTCCTGACGAGTCCTTAACTAGTCCCGGACGGTGGGCGGCTCCTGAATACGGTGTATACGGCATGGCTACTGAGAAGGTAGATGTTTTTGCATATGGAGTGGTATTGCTTGAGCTTATGTCAGGTAAAGAGGCTGTAGATGGGAAATTATTCGAAGAGTCGATTGCCTTTTAGGGAGGCGGAGCTAATGAAGGAGGGTGTTTTGAGCAGTTGAGGAATTTTGTGGATCCATGCCTGAAAGAAGATTATCCCATAGCTGAGGCCTTGTGTTTAGCAGTTTTGGCTAGTTCATGTGTTGAAAAAGACCCCTGCATCGGCCAACAATGGAAGATGTCATCAAAATTCTAGCAAGAATGGTTTGACAAAAGACTCAAATTTCCAAGAGAGTATTTAATACGACGTGACAATGAGAAGTTACTTCTTTAATGACATATTTTCATCTAATGAGAAGATACAATTGTTTTTTGAGCCGGTGAAAATGAAGTTTCATAGACACAGTTTCTATGTGAGCACCTCTTATAGGAATAGTTGGACCGATGTGGGACCCACTATGAACTCCAATGTGGATCCCACTATTTTTGTGAGAGGTGCCAATATCCCATATGAAAAGAACTGCTTGTATGCTACGTTGGAGGAAAAGTGGTAGCCAAAAGCTAATGAATAATTCTTTAATTAGAGTCTTCAAGCACATGTTTGGTTTTCAAAAACCTTTGTAAATAATAAGAAAATTAAGTAGATTTTGGTGTAATTTTTTTTCCTTTTTTATGAATTATTCTAAATTAAAAACTGATCAAACTATATGTCCAAGGTTGTAATTGTAAAAACCGTAGATTGTGAAGAAATGTTGAAATATCAATATAAAATTTCAAACTTCTCTAGATTTACAGGGATTTCATCGAAGTTCAAACACCAAAAACCGTCCTGGAGAAATTAATTAGTGTTAGCATAAATAAAATAAGATAAACAATAAGATTAAAGAGAAATAATGAGGTCGAGAGAGGGCTTCTGGAGCGGGGTGTAGCTTTTGGAATTTGAGAACATGTTGGATCTGTTAATTTAATCGACTACAATAAATAATCAGCATACAAATTTTGTGTAATTGAATATTGTTATTTCATTGTTGTGCACTTGTGCTATTGACTTTGGCATAACATTGTAAAAAAATTAACAAGGTATTGCTACATGTACTTTTTTCTTATCATCTCTTGAAGCCATTATGAAGTTATCTCTTCTTTATCTTTATGCATTTAGATAGTCTTTGTTATTTACATAGATAATATATATTTGATTATATTTTTAATGTTTGTTTCCCTTGGAGGGAAGCTGTACTTCCACTCCAATATTTCACAAAAACCTCAAAATGTGAAAGATTTTTAAGTGAAATGTTAACTGGGCTAATAATATATTTAGAGCTCAAAAACATTTAAGCGTGTTAGTTCTGCCTTGTTAGCTTTTTTGAAATTAGGGCTGATCTTCTGCAAAAGTCCAATAAGAGTTCTTGCTTCATTAGTAGACTCGTGTGGCCTAGGTTTTTTAATGTTTGGTTCACTATATGTTGCTTATTGCATTTCTTTGATTTCAATAGCTGGAGCTGAATCAGAATGATATGTAGGAATTAATATGATAACCTCTTACTTCCAACTGATGGTTTTATTCATTTGTTCAAAGTCTTAAAGATATGCTTTAGAAATAATAGATCTCAGCGAAGACAAGCAATGAACTAGCATGCGTACTTTATAGACGTTCATCCTTAATATATGAGATATTTCTTTGGTCATTCATTCTCAGATGATGGCTCCTCCATCTAGCTTCTCAGATTTTGGGCGAGGCTCACCAAGTCTATTTGCATTCAAATTTAACATTCATGTGTGTCTCCACCAGGATATGTGAAATCAGGGTTACATGGAGTGTATGTGAAATACAATTAATCTAGTTGCTTGGGTGTACAAGTCTGCTTCTTAATCTTACAAGCTCTTTCTAATGTAAATCTAGATCTCATCATCATTAAGAAAAAGTAGAAATAAATTGCAGTTCAAAATTTGCAGCAAGTATACAAGGATCCCTTTGTTATTAATTTTTCTAACAAGGATGCCAAAGGAATAGTCAAAGAATCTATTTCTCTGAGAAAGATCTGTGAAAGAAACTCCCATTAGTGGAAGTATTGTGAAAATAACCATGCCTTCAGCTACTGGTTATGAGGTATGTGCTTCAATTTATATCCATGGTTGTCAACATTCAAGTTTATATGTAGGAAACATTTTCCTTATCCTACTTTAGATGGAATTGATGAAATGCTTGCAATGAAGTTTATGGATTAATGTCCCTGATTTCATGTATAAAATTATAAATTAGTAGTCAATTATTTTGGTTGGGTGCTCATTGCTTTCCTAGTCGTAAGCCCAGTATTATTATGGAAGGTTATGTTTTATGTTCTTTCTTTTGTTATTCGATAATTTGAAACTTGAAAAATAATAATTCTTGGTTGTGCAAGATTAGTCTGAGTGAGAGTCAACTCGATTTTATATTTTTACATTATATAGTGAATGATAGAAAGGAAGCTTTTTTATCTGGTTTCACATGTGATGAATGGAATATTAGCTCTTTTCATGGACAAATGAATCTATAATCTGAAAGGAAGGCAATTGTAGGAAGTCTTCTGCAAGAATTTTAGGAAAATAAAGAATCTGCCATAATTATTTAATGATGTCATTTAGAACTTGGCTCTTCTGAAAGGGCAAATATTTAACTTCAGAATCAGTCCATAAGTTACAGAGTTTATGGATTAATCTTTTATTATTCGAGAATGTTAAGAATCAATTATCGACAAATACTCACTAATTAACTGGGTATTCATTTGCTCGTGGTAGAACTGTTGCATTGCCTTCTATTTCTCAAGGGCAGATTAATGAAATAGATTTTTGCCATTTAATTTGTGGGTGTATCACATCTGTTAGATTGCCTTTTTTGTTCAATTTTATTTGTTAATTCGTGTTTTAAATATCAATCAATGGTGCAATAGTATTGCACTTTGAATATTGATTGAAAATTTGTCTAAAGTAAATATTTAACTCAAATTGGGATATATTCAAAGCTTACTGGACAAAATATGTCTAAAGAGAATTTTTACAAAATGGTCTAAGACCTTGTTGGAGCACTATGGACTAGTAGTTTTAGAATTGCATAGTTATTACTTGAAACATTCATTTTGTTTCAAGTTCTTACATCTTTTACTATATTTCTTTTAAACTTTGTATAATTGACTTTTGACATTAATTATTTGCATTTGTAGGTATATATTGTATGAAGCAATTAACCTTGGACGGCATGGAAATGTGATGATCCATATGTTGCGGGGTCTGTTGTTGTTTGATGTATTCTATTTCTATTAATAAACAATTATACAAATGCATTTAGATACACTTGTATTTTTATTCCTTTCACTGATTATTTGATTATATTCTTCATTTATTGGTTAATTTGATTATATTCTTCATTTATTGGTTAATTTGATTATATTCTTCATTTATTGGTTAATTTGATTATATTCTTCATTTATTAGTTTATTTGATTATATTCTTCATTTATTAGTTTATTTGATTATATTTTCCGTTAGACGACGATCTTTGTAAATTTTGCTGAAATTTGTACGAAATTTGAATGTGTATGCAAAAATGAGTTTGGGAGAATTGAACATTGCAGGAGGCAATTAATTTTTTTTTAAAAAAAATTCATTTGATCTATAGCGGCGACATAGTTGTTCGTATAGGTATTAAAATAAATGTTAATCTACCGATTGAGGCGACAAGCTCGTTCCTGAAACAATCTATAGTAGCGACAGTGTCGTTGCTATAGGTATTTGATTTATAGGGGTGACCCTTTGTCGCGGCAATATATCAAGAGGTGCGGACCTATTGGGATGACGCCTTAGAGGCGACAATGTCGTTGCAACGGGTCTATTGGAGGATGGTCTTTGGGGCGACAATTGTCACCTTGATAGGCCTTTTTCCTTGTCAGTCATGTACAGCATCACGGATCAATTTCACTTGCTCTTTTGAAACAGTCCGTACCTGAGAGAATATTTAGACACAAATTAGATTGTTTTTGTATACAGGTACATTGAACTAAACAACGCTTAGTACGGCGAAATTTCAAATAAAAATGATATTCAGAATTATTAGATTGTTTTGTTTATATATATTATAGTATATATAGTATTGTAACTTTTTCACAATTGTCCAAATGATATTCTGAGTACAAGGAGGAACAGTGAGTGAACCGATGTACCTATAATACTTTATGCCACCTAACTTTATATCTTTTGGCAGGTCAATAATACCCACTGATTTCTCCAACTCATGTGTATCAGCAGGAGCCTCCAAATCTTTCTTTATCTGAAATAGGAGAAAAAAGAAAAAACTAACATTAAAAGTGAAATAGTTATATGTTTTTTATTCAGCTTTTGAGCTTTGAATTTATCCGACGACACAAACGTCGTCGCTATAGATTTTTTTCAGTTTATGAAAAAATTGATACGTCAACAAACACTTAAAAAAATAAAATGTTCACACAAAATTTTTGTTGTTTCTGGAAACAAAATTTTAAAAGTTAAAAAAAAAATCGTGCCTACGAAACTAAAAACTAAAAATAGCATGAAAAGATTACAATGGACAAGAAGGAATCAGCACGACCAATTTTGTACATGGCTCCGAGCACAGCAGTTCGGTTATCTGAGGTCTCATGGTCCAGGTGAACCTCCATGTCGAACCTGTCAAATGTTGTATAGGTGTATTTTTTTCATCATCATTTAAACAATTTGATGATATATAGAAGTTGATTCATTTTTTTGGAAAAGAAATTGATTTAAGTACCTCTTGCCATTAAGAGTGTGTTCAGAAGGTGAATGCCAACGACATTGTTTAAGTTGGTATTTGGTTCCATTTATCTTAATGCTCCCTGCATCACCTTCCCAACTTAACACTACAAAAAATCCGGCCTACAGCAGCGACAACACAAAAAGTCGCCGCTACAGCTTCGGCTGTCACTGCGGTAGCATATAACTTTTAGCGGCGACAAATTTATGTCGCCTCTATAGGTCCAAGCTCTAGCGGCGACAACGTCATATCGCCGCTACAGGTCAAACCTATAGCAGCGATTCTCTACTTCTATAGCGGCGACATATAAGTCGTCGCTATACCGTTGGCGGGAAGCATTCCCGCCTTTGTTGAGGCCATATACCAACGACAAGTTGTTACTATAGGTATTATGTTCGTCGCTATAGGTGTAATAATTTATATAACGTATATTGTAAATGCAAAAGATAAATCAATAATCCTTCTAGCTCAATTGGTAAAGACCCATGTGCAAAAGAAGGGCGTCTCGGATTCTACTCCTTGGAGGCGCAAAGAACTTCGCTCAATTAAATAAGGTGGGGGCAGGTCGGGTAAGGAGGCGGTGTCGGTTTGACCCTGGTAATATAGGCCGGGTCTAAAATTTTTTGTGGCCCAAAACAATATGACCTATAGGTGTCGCCGCTATAGGTGTCGTCACTACAGTCCAAATAGTCGTCGCTAGGAGGCTATAGGTTCGAGCTTATAGTAACAAAATTGTCGTCGCGAAAAATCGTCACAATATACCTATTGCGGCGACTTTTCGGCCCATATGTCGCCGCTATATGAAACATTTGTTGTAGTGTATAACTGCATTCACAAGTAATTATATTTAATTACCTAAAAATGCCGTATATATAAAATTCGAAAAAATTCGAGTTGTCCAGACCACCCAAGTTAGGGTACTCCAAGCTAATAAAAAACCCACATATATGTGTAGAGGCCTCGTTTTAATAATGAATTATATATGAATCTTATATTTATATATCAGCTCTAAATTAGTCTAATAAAATGTAATATAGTATTCATAGAGTACCAGAGTTTTGTTCAAAGAACATATTAGATATATGTATATAGGCAATTATAATATTTATAATAATGGAGAAAAACAAAGAGTTTTTCCTTTAAAATTAAAACAACAACCAAGAGTTGGGTGGATAGAACCAGACAAAATCCCTATACATAGTTTATTTGG
>CAVNYN010253598.1:0-20842 GCA_963692815.1 Nyctanthes arbor-tristis
CCCATTACATGGCACCCCCTGATTGGGGGTGCCAAGTGGGTCCCCCAGGCACCTGCCAATCAAGGGGTGCCATGTAATGGGGTGCTCTCCCTAAGGGGAGAGTACCCCTCTCCATAGCACAACTCAATGAAAAGGTGGCGGAGAATCTGAAAATTAGTATATAATACACAAAACTACAGTAAAATCTATTGGCTGTTTGTTTAAATTGCCAACATATTTGTTTAATGTCAATAAAGTGCATTCTGAAATTTGCTTTAAGTGGGAACCCAGTTTGCAATACAAAGATAAGACTAAGGTAAATTAAGGCTTGAAGCAGTCCCATAAGAGAAGGAAAACTTCTATAAGAGATTGATTTCTATATATCAACCATGCTTAATGACAGTACAAAACCACAACAAAACTGCATGTTCACATGTCAAATCCAATAATAGCAACCACAAGAGTACTGGGAAAATATCCATATATAAGAAGAAACAAAGTGACGGGGGCAGCAAATCCCAAAATGAATGTATAGCTCATGCCCACCTCTATTTGTACCAATAATAACAACTATTTATGACAATCATGAATTGAATAAAGAATTATATGAAATCAGGAACAAAATTTTTTTGAAAAAAATGCAACAGAAAATATCCTCATTTTCTCAAGGTAATATTGAATTCCCACTTAGAAGTTCAGCAAAGATATAACTTTACAGACCAAAGTTCCAACAGCTGGACCATATTTCGTGGCTCCTAGAAGCACCTTAGGAGGCCTAAATTACATCATGACTCATGGATTGGAATTGAGAAGTCTCAAACAAAGCCATCGAAAAGATGAACACATGGGAATCAAAATATGGATACAAATTTTCATGAACATTATTCTTCAAGAGAAAGGTAGGTATATCTAACACTTTTAGCTGTAACATAAAATTATGACACAATTCTTTATCCATGAAAAGTCTTGAGCTTACACTCAACCAACTATTTTGCCAAGGGGTACCTGATCATTATGATTGACCATAAGTAATTTATGGAGGAAAAAAGACTCAACAAGATATATATAATGGTAATAAATGAAGGAATGTAATATGAAATGGTTTTCAATATCTTACTTTTAAGGGTAAATCAATCAAATAACGGCTTATTTCATCTAACTTTGAATGTCTAATTTAAGATATATTACACTATATTGATATATTACACTATATTAGCATGGTTGGACTGCATGGATTCACAAAAGTATTTTCATATTATTATGACGGAATAGAGTGGCTAACCTACTTAGTTGAAGGTCAAATAAATTAGCTTGCTTCCATTTTCTTCATAGAGAATTGTGGGGAATTCTAAGGACCCAACTTCATGGAGATTATTTGATACATCTAGTAAGTTGGCCAAATAAAAGAACCAGACCACAATAATGCTAACACGAGATAATTACGTTGCTTAGCGTAGATATGTATCACATTTATTTTAATTTTATGTCCAAACTATTTTTTTTACATAATTATATACATCTAAAGTAATAGGAGATTAGCATTTCTAAAATATGCATTAGTAAGATTCTAGCTTAAACCGATGTCCTTTAAAAAAAAAAAACTCAATTCTTTTACAAAGCAGCAAAGAACTAGAAGGTAAATATTTTTTGGGACAAGAAAGATTATAGCCTCAATCCACCGAAGCAAAAGGAAATATCAATAAAAAATGCAATGGCACTAAATCTCAGAGGGCCTCAATACTTAAGAAGTGAGCAAAGATCACTTACATATACCCAATCTTTGTGCATAGGATTCCTAAGCTTCATCTTCTTATTGGCGGATAATCCATGGGAATCCTATTCCTTTATCATAATTGCAAAAAGAAGTCCAAACAAAGTAGAATTCCAGACACAATTAGCATGCAAAAGATATACCAAGTGAGAAATCTACAATTTCCATTTTTCATCTATTCAACACAGTTGCTTGCCACAAGATTGTTAACTAAGATTGGCAATGACAATATGCTCTATGGCATATAAATGCTCACGTGGCAAAAAAATATGAATGACTTAATATTTAACCACATATATTTGACATTTCTCATTATCCGTATATATAAAATATGAAAAATTAACCACGCATAAAAACCATTCATAATTATCTATGGGTAATATAAATAATGAAAAAATACATCATTGCTTGCATGACAAAAAAATTAATGTACAAATGTTTAACCACACATTTTACATTTCTCATAACGTGTGAATAAAGCTTGACAAATTCACCACACATAAATAACATATAGAATTATATGTGGGTAAGATAGATAATTGAAAATGCCACATCGTCATTAGTGAAAATTTATAGGCTTCTGCCAACCTCTAAAAAATGCGGTTTTTCTTCCCACTAGATTTACATGTAGCTAAAAGTCTTTACCTGCACATAACAAACCTCAAATAACAAATCAATTAAGCATGTTAGATTACCGACACATATTAAAATTATGTGTGGCTAATTACCAACACATGGTATGTGTGGTTATTTTATGTGCGGGTAAAACGCCTATTTTCTTGTAGTGACACCATACGCTTTCCTTTGTTATGTACTGATACTCTATCCTACAGTCAATAAGTTGTTAGCAGGGTCATAGAAAACACCATGCAGTGGGGAAAGTTACACACACACACACATATATTTTGGGTTACATGTATGAAACAAAAAAGTGACTTCGAACAAAGGGCATTTCCTCAAAACCTTAAAATTTTGCTGTAAAATTTTCAACTACTTGTTAAAGAGCAACAACCTAGCTGAAAAAAATCCATCCTTCTTCTTCCCACACTGTATGGTGTCTTCTGTGACCCTGTTGACAACTTGTTGAGTGCAGGATGAAGGATCAATACATAATGAAAGAAATCCTACAGTCTAAAGTGATACCACTTTGAGTTCAACCCAACGAATCAAGACTATCAACTCTGGCCCCAGTGACTGCTATGAGAAAAAATTTAGGGAATCATACTTTGGATACTTTCTTGAACTTTTGAAGGTCAAGTTTTGCGGTCATGTCATCCATGAGGTGATATCTCACATGGTAAAGTGTAGGAAGGAGCATGAGCTGTGGTTCAAGTTCGATGCGCTTCTTGCACGTTCTACTATTGAAGAATTTGCTCTTATCACTGGGCTTCTTTACAGCCACATTCGACCCAAGGGTCTACTTGTTGAACTGTTAGCGCAGAACACCTTCATGACAAGAATTTTTAGGGTAAAAAGAAGATTAAATTGGGTGACATTGAAGATACATTTGCTACCTACAAGAAAAGGAAGGACAAGTATCAATGGGCACTGTTGCTACTTTTGTTTGTTGTTCTATGCACTGCAAACTACAGTACCCCCTATAGAAGATATTGCATTGGCGCTTGTGGAGCATAAGATCTGTGGGGCACAGTGGCATACCCTCTACTCTTGAAAACACTAAAGGGAGAGTGAGGGTAGGGCGCGGGTGTTTTAAGGATGCCCACAGAGATGACAAGGTAACATATAAATACACCCTGCATAGTTTCCTGCTAGTTCTACAGGTTTGTCAGTCAATTTTTAAATGTAGAAAAATTTAGTGCTACCTTTATTTTCCTTTATCAAAGTATGGTGACGCTAACCTAGTGTACAAATTTAGATATGGGCATATGAGATGCTACTGGTAGTAGGGAATTAGTTTGCCAATCTAGTTGGTGGTCATTGCTCATGGATGTTGAGATGCGAGTCTAAGAATTCAAAGGATGCCAACAAAGTGGGAAAATTCTTCTGCAATAACAAGTTTTACCATAACAGTTGTATGAAATATACTAAACAAACTGTTGTTATACCATTTTCAGATGCTCACTGATTTTTCCACTTTTGCATTTGCAGTTGAAATGCTATACTATCATGGTTCCCACTAAAAAAGAAAGTTAGTTGGCAAGATCGACATCTTTGGATTCGGTATGGAAAGTAAATATAGCAAGGTTTATTAGCACAAAGCTCTCTCTTGGCCTTGCATTGGCTGATGCTTCTATGTTCCTACCACACCCCTACACCACAGAGCAACAAGGAAATGGCTTGTCGAGGGGGGAAAATGGGCTAGAGAATTTAGAGTGTTGTGCCATGTTCATGCTACAGTGAAAGAGACTGAGGATTTGGAGAAGGATAGGGATTATGGAAGATTCTGGAGGTGTGGAAGTAGGTATTCATATAGGCACAGTGGGGTTTAATCCTTGATTAACGTGGTTTCCAGATGTGGAAAGAAGGATGGTGAGGTCAAGGAGAATCAGTTTAATGTTTTAAGTTTTATGTCTTACATTCATTCTTTCATATCTTAAGACAGGTTTTCAAATCTCTTCATAGTGCAAATATTGATACAACTGGCCAACGCGCATGGGTATATGTTCCTCGTTTGGCTCATATTACAACATTAGCACAAATTAACATCATACAACTAGTTAGCAGCACTTCATCAATTAATGTATCCCAAACAAAAAATAGACAATATAAGGCAATCAAAATGTACGCTAGGTTATAGTAACAAGGGTTCTATGCAACTACAATGAGACTTAAACAACAGATCGGAAGAGCACACCTAACACCAAAGTTATGCCATATTTGCATAAATAGTTTCCATATTTGCATGAATACATTGTTCAGTTTCTCGTTGTCAATTGAGTTCACTTTCAAGTTATGCCACTTGTTAGTGATGTATCCTTGATGTTGTATCATCTAATACATTGTTACATATATAATCAAAGTTAATTTAAGTTCTCTACAGAGATGTGAAAGTATATATCAAAATGCTAAATCAGATATGATTGAGTTGAAACCCGTATTGGTTTTATTACATGTAAAACAGTTCTAAACTTCTATATTGAGTTCACTGGCTATAATAGAGCTACTATCTTGCCTACTTATTGGTGGTAGACAGATTTTGTATTTAATGCATGCTAACATAAAATCCTTAAGATGGAGCAGGAATTTGAGGTTGAAGTATTTTCTTAATTTGGTTATAGTTTTTGAAATGTATATTGTATACTCACGTAACTCAGTGGAGAGGGCATGCTGATATAAATGTCCAGTATGCTTTGCCCTCAAATAAAAGAATATTCTCTCTTTCTCATAGGACAATGGTATTCAACATAGTACCAAAGTAGGAAGGGGTCACAGCTACCAATTCATGAAATTTGTACATGTCAATCGTATGAGAAAAAAAGTAACGTATGCATTATATTATCTGCGACTTTTAATTAATTGAGTGTTACTTTAATATTATATTAAATGTAACTTTCTATTACTCTCTGTAATGACCCACTCCACTTTGATATGATATTGTCCGCTTTGGGTATAGCCGGCACGGTTTTACTCTTGGGCTTCCATTAAAGAGGCCTCATGTGACTAAATTTGGGCCTAGAGATAAAATAACAATAAAATATGGGCTTGAAAGATTGAGTCTTGGACTTAAAAATATACTCCATACGCCTTTAGAAAATATAAGTCAAAATGATTCGAAATGAATAGAATCTATTGACTTTAAATAGAACTACATTAAAATTTATCATATGCAAACATAAATAATAGGACTAGAACTGTATCTTGAAAAGAAATCCAATTAATTTTAAATTCGTGTTATCTTAAAAGTAAAAATAGACGAGCGATGCAAATTTCTTTAAAATCTTTATCTAACCAAAATTAAAATAATAGATTAGGGTGGTAGCGACATGCTTAAATTCTTTTAAAGCTTTCGCTACAACCCCTTGCCACTTGTTTAATTTCGTCCTCAAAATTCAGCTTACTTGTTCTGTTAACTCCATATACTTCTCCAGTATATATCCGCTTCTCTTTCCCATGTAGCTTCTTCGCTACTGTGGCTGCCCCACTAGACCTTAACCAATGGTATCTCTCAATTCCTCAAGACATGCACTTTTCTATCAAGAATGGCAGTTGGAATTTCATCGTAGGTCAAATCTTCCCGTACTTTAACTGATTGAACATTCACAATATGACCTGGGTTGGGAACATACTTCCTCAACATGGATACATGGAATATGTTATGCACGACTGAAAGTTCTGGAGACAATGCCAAACGATATGCCACGTTTCCAACTCTTTCCAATACCTCAAAGGGCCTGATGTACCTCGGCCTCAACTTCCCTTTCTTTCCAAAATGAAGTACACCCTTCATTGGCATCACTTTGATAAAAACTTTTTCCCTGACCTGAAAATCCAAGCTTTTTCTTTTCTATCGGTATAACTTTTCTGTCGGTCCTTAGTGATCTTAACCCTTTATTACATGTTTGACCATCCACAATGCCAGTGAAATTTAATAATGTGGACTTTAAGCAATGGCAATGGAGCTGTTAAATCAATTTTTTAGTAATAGACCATCTCTAAATGCCTCTATTTTTAAGAAGTATTATTTCACTAAATAGAGACGATTTTTAAATATATAAGGTGATTTTTAAATTTGTTGTTTGGTCTTACTTTTAATGGTACGAGTATTTTAAAATTTCAGTGGCCAACGGAATTAGAGAGTGTATTGGGGAATATTTACAAGCCTCAACTATTTAAAATAGAGAGTAATCTAAATTTAAAGATTCTATTGGAGTTGCTGTTAGTTAACAGCTACAAAATATATATAATTGCAGAGATCGGAAAATAGCTAAAAGAATCTTTTTAACACCAACTTAAAATTAGTGTTAGATTTAACAACAATTTTGACAACTCATGTGCCATTATTTTATTTTTTTAATTAATCTCTTGTTGTGTGTAATGTTGGAAATTATCAAAATCACAGCTAACCATCATTTTTTTCCGTATATTGGACCAATCAAAAACCACCATTGATATGGATTTTGGATAATGAATTGAATGGTGTGGTCCACTTGATTTGCATTGCACTAGTTTACTTGAATGATTCCAATGTATTAGTTAAGACTTAACAACCTCTTAAAATGCATTTTAATTGTGCGTGTGGCTACATAATTTTTACAACTCAATTGTGGATGCTGTGATTGTTAACTTGACAATATAGTTAACTATGGCGTTAGAAATTAGAATTTTAATAGCATACAACAAATATTGATTAAAATTATGTGAAAGTTCACGTCACATCAAATATGTGGCAAAATGTGGAGCTGAGATGTGTTCAAAATTTGAAATTTAAATTGGTTGATAAATGAGAGTGATTTTTAATTGTTGACCAAATATTGTGGTTATTTTGATTTGATAACGAACAATGGTACGGAAAAGGTGTTTTAACACCACATATATGTATGCGCTTATAAATTGATCTATAAATTGTTATGTGGCATCATGCCTGAGCCTGATTTATGTAATAAGTGAAATATTGTGGCTTGTCTACTTAGCACAACTATACTGAATACTACATGAAACTGACAAGAAATAACTATATGGAATGAATAAGTAATTAAGTAGTATATTATAGGTCTTGTTCAAGAATTAGGTCTAGTTTGTTATATCAGCTTCGCCGTACACCGTTTCTATATTATAGGTCTTGTTCTTTACATTTCTATTCTCGTAACCATAAGACGACTTTGTGTTTAATTCTATAGATGACATATTATATCGTGTAAGAAAGTTTTTTTAGTAATTAGGTATAAGTAAATGCTATTGTATATACCTTTGCCCTCGTGACGTTGCAATTCGCATAAATAAATGGTCAACTGTATATTTCACATTTTGTGTGGTATTTAGCTTGTGAAAAAATATTGTTATCATAAGATAAAACTTGTAAAGATGAGTTGCTATTTTGCTACACAAGTTGTGGAGATCGTTGTGAGTACTTTGACGGTGAAGTTAACTATCTTTCAAAAATCCGACTTGCAACTTCAATTACACCGCGAACGCAACAACATTTTTTAGTTATTAACTAACAAATTTATTACTAGGTTGGTTTAGAGCTACCAATGGCGATGCCATTATAATAGAGTAAGAGCAATATTTACTATCACATGTATTTGTATATAGGATTAATTAATTAAATCACGTTTGCAAATTGTCTATAGCAACTAATAAGAAGCATGTAACCGGAGATATGAGTATATATGCAAATAGTATTTCCCACGTTAAATCATTACCATGTTATAGAGCAATTGAACTATTACAAGACGTTAAATATTTGTTAGACAATCAAGAAAAATCATCAAAATATGATAGAGGATATGGAATTAGAGTTTACAAGGAAATAATTATAACAAGAAAGATATCCGATGCAAGAAAGAAAGAAGTAAGCAAAGTCAGTTAAAATTTCCTTTGCTATTTTGCTAGGAAAAAAATGATATTTTGATATATACAATAAAACTACTAACCAACAAAATTGAAAAAAATGAGTGCTAGCTACAGTAAATAAAACTCATAAGTTTGCAAAAATAAATAAATAAATAAATAATTGTTAGTTTTTTCATTAATTTTTTAAAAAATTATTATTGCATTTTCCCTTAAATATAGTTATATATTAACTAGTTTCAAAAGCTAGCATAATAGGGTTTAAAGGGGGGAAGGCTAAAGTAATAAATAAAAAATAAAACACAATGTTAATGGGTGCAACAACATAATTGAGAGTAATTAGTTTGCAGATGGGAGGCATTTGCACTATTCTATCCCCCATTAAATATAGAGGTTCACCTCATATAGTGCTTTATTTATTCTATCTAGCTTGAATTTGAATTGAATCAGCAAATCGTGAGGAGAGTTACTCTTGGAGATCAATTTATTATCCTATAAACCATAGGTGCTGGCAAACACACGAAGCTGCATATAAGAATCCACAAGAATAGCAAATGAGAATACTTTTTGCATCGATTTGGCAAGAAGTCCAGTATTGCAGGCTGAAACCAGTGTCACGGTATCCCGCCCTTCATGTTTTTGGTATGGGCTTTCTTAATGCACCACAAAAGGAATGCTTAATGTGTTGTCAAAAGAGAGCTACGCAAACCGGTTTGGAGATCTCTGTGATTTTGGACGGAGTGTATTAATGCGTTAGTTCAGCAATTAGTGCTATTGGTGGTGTACAAAAGGATGCATGGTCACTTCCATTCAACTCTAGATAAATTGCAAGCAAATCAATGGAGAATCCTACAGAGATCAACTTGAATGCCAACTCCTCTAATGCAATAGCCGAATATGAGTCTGGCCGGACGCAAAAGAGAAAGACTCTAGAGAGTTCTAAGTCTGTACTTCCCATAAACATCCCATCTGACGATGTGCACAACTTTTTCTAGCAAAAGAGAATGTGATGAGAACCAAAATGGAAGGATGCCAACAAAACCACCAAAATAATGGTTCTACCCAAGAAAGCTAAAACCTGGTATTTTGATAAAAGACCCAACCTTCACAACCCAAGAACCTAAGGTGGAAATACACCTTAAACCAAGTGGAATGCAAAAACAAGAACTCATGATCAAAGTCGAACAACAAAGGTTGAACACCCTTGAAGTTGATCAAGTTCAAAGAAGAACTTTGGAGAAGGAAGAAACCTTCTTGTATTTAATTTCCAGCATTCAGTGAATCATTACAAGTGCTAAAGATGTTCTATTTATAGTACAAGATGGTTTGAAGCCAAAAGACATCGGAAAGAAATAAATGAAATGAAAAACAAAATTTGAATATTTTGAAATTCTGGCTGCGCACGAAGTCTTGGGGAGAACTATACTGGCGCAATATAGGAGTGATTACACCTGCAATGAGAAAGTGAAGTGCTAATGTCGCCACATTGTTGTCGCAGGTTCAAGTGCATCAAAAAAAGGCTACTTACTGACTTTCGCAACTGAGAGTGTTGCGGCTACAATGATAGTGATGCGGCCCTTTGTGGCCTCACGTCTGGCTGCACAAAAAAAAGCCCAACTGCTGACTTTCTAGGTGCATCCTATGCAGCCACACTGTTATGGTACAAAAGTCCTAGAATTTGCTTTATTGATCCCTGAACTTCCTAGATAGATTCCAATCATTCCCAAAAGTTAGTTTCTTGCCCATTTTGATCTCTTCCATACTCCATTTTCTAGCGGCTTGGTCCATGAATTCAATTAAGTAGATCTTTCTTAGTTCTTTAACATCCAAACTAAACCTAAACTTCATGGTTTCCTCCATTTGTGCTCAATCCATCAATTCTCGTACATGTCCCGTCGTTGACTTCCAGAATTCTTTGGCCATTGACCTTGTAATTGGGCCATCGACATGTGAATCGAGGCTTGAATTTCTTGATTCTCATCATCATCTCCCTCTTGAAAATGATTCAACCTCGAATCATCAACTACATTGAAGGAGAAAGATCAATGACATTAAAAGTGGCGGAAACATTATACTCACATGGGAGGTCAAGTTTGTATGCATTATCATTAATCTTCTCAATGATCTGAAATGGGCAATCACCACAAGGTTACAACTTGGACTTCCTTTGATTAGGGAACCTTTCCTTCCTCAAATGCAACCGTACCCAATCACCCGGCTCGGATGATATCTTCCCTTATTTGCTTTTGGATTTGGAGTTTCACTTTTTCATGAAGTGACTTCACCAATTCAGCTTTCTTTCTCCCATCCAAACTCCCCCTTTCATCAATAGGCAAAGGAATCATTGTTAAAGGATTAAAACCACAAACAATTTCAAATGGTGAAAATTTAGTAGTAGAATGAACACTTCTATTATATGCAAATTCGACAAAGAGTAACCTCTCTTCCCAACTCTTCAAGCTTTTCTTAATGATAATGTGAAGGAGTTGGGTCAAGGTTTGATTAACTATCTCAGTTTGACCATCCATTTGAAGGTGACATCTAGTGGAAAATAAAAGGTTGGTTCCCAATTTGCCTCACAACGCTTTTAAAAAATAGCTAAGAAACTTGACATACCTATCCGACAAAATGTTTCTAGGGACTCCATGAAACCTAGCAATTTCTTTGAAAAACAAGTCAGCCATGTGGGTGGTATCATCTGATTTGTGACAGGGGATAAAATGAGTCATTTTACTAAATATATCAATAACGACAAAATTAGCATCACTTCTCTTCTTAGACCTAGGCAAACCCAAAATAAAATCCATGAAAATTTCAGTCTAAGGTTCAGTATGTACGGGCAATGGTGTGTACAAGCCATGAGGAGTGAACTTAGATTTATCCTTTTTGCAAGTTATACACCTAGAACAAATTCTTCTCATTTTTGACCAAAAGATATGCTCTTGTAAAGTTTTTAGGGTCCTCTTACCACCAATATGCCCCATCAATCCACTCTCATGTGCCGCTCTAACCAACAATTCATGTATTGAACAATTAGGCACAGACAATTTGTTTCGTCAAAACAAGAAACCTTCATTCCTATAATACTTGTCCCTAATTAACTTGTCATGAGCACCCTTTTCACAAGTCAGAAATGCATTTGAAAAATCCATATCATTCACATATCATTCCTTAATGCATTCAAAACCTAACAATTTTGCACCCAATGAAATGATAAGAGCATACCTTTGGGACAAGGCATCGGCCACCAATTTTCCTTACCTTGTTTATACTTTATAATGTAGGGGAAAGTACTAAAGTACTCCTTCCACTTGGTATGCCTCTTGCTCAGTTTCCCTTGCCCCCTCAAGTGTTTCAAAGACTCGTGATCAATGTGGATTATAAACTCTCTTGGTCAAAGGTAATTATGCCAAGTTTCCAATGCTCTCACCAAAGCATAGAGCTCCTTGTCATATGTTGGGTAGTTCAATGTGGCCCCATCTGGCTTCTTACTGAAATAGGCAATGGGCATCTTCTCTTGCATTAGAACTGCTTCAATACATATTCCTGAGGCATCACATTCAATCTCAAAAGTATTATTAAAGTTAGGCAATGTTAAAACCAGTGCAGTGCACAATTTTTCTTTGATAGTGTTAATGGAATTTTCTTGTTCCTCTCGCCACTTGAAACCTACATTCTTTTTCACTACATCAGTAAGAAGTGAAACTATGTGCTAAAATCCTTAACAAAGTGTTAATAAAACAAGCTAAACTAAGAAAACCTCTTACCTAGGTGACACTTGTGGGGGTGGACCAATCCTTGATGGCCTTGACCTTCTCCTCATCTACTTCGATACTTTTCGCACTAAAAACATAACCAAGAAAAACAACTTTTCCATGCAAAAACAATACTTGTTGAGATTCTCATACAATTTATCTTCTCGTAAAACCATTAGCACACATCTCAAGTGTTCCATGTGTTCATTCAAAGACTTGCTATATACCAAAATATCATCAAAGTAGATTACCACAAATTTTTCAATTAATGCACGCAAGACATGATTCATTAATCTCATGAAAGTGGCCGGTGCATTAGTGAGACCAAATGGTATAATCAACCACTCATGCAAACCATATTTAGTTTAAATTGCAGTTTTCCATTCATTTCCCTCTTTCATCCTAATTTGGTGTATGGTATCCACTACGCAAGTTAATCATATTAAAAAAGCATGAACCATGTAATTCATCTAGCATGTCATCCAACCTACGGATATGGTGGAGACACTTTGCCGTCATGTTATTGATGGCTTGGCAATCCACACACATTCGGTAGGTTCCATCCTTCTCGGGCACAATAAAAATGGGTACGGTACATGGCCTTGTGCTCTCTCAGATGTACCCGTTGTTCATTAACTCCTCAACTTGTCTTTGAAGCTCTTTGGTCTCCTTGGGGTTGCTTAGGTATGCGGGTCTATTTGGGATGAAGACTCTGGAGATAAAATCAGTTTGATGCTCAATCCCCCTAATGGGTGGTAACCCACTAGGCATTTCCTCCAAAAAAACTTCCTCGAATCCTCTAACAAAGAAGTAGCCAAATTGGAGAGGGGGTGCTAAGAATCATCAAGTGCAAGGAGAGACTCCTTGTACACTATTAAAAGGATTTGTTCTTTTGCTTTACAAACTCTCTCAACATCATCAATCTTTGCATAAAATTTTTTTCCCCTATCTCTTTTCTCTCTTCTTCTTCTCTATCTCTTTTTCTCCCCATTTTGACTTCTCTGTTTTACATCCACTCTTATTTTCACTCATTTTCTCCTTTTTATTTTGTTTCTTGTTCCCCTCACTTTCTTCTTTTTCCTCAAACTCCCTCTTGAGATTCATTTTGATCTTTAAAAACCTCCTTCGGGTTCAAAGGTAAAAGAACAACCTGCGTCCCCTCCAATTGGAAACTATACTGGTTCTTCCTTCCGTCATGCATAACTCTCCAATCATATTGCCAAGGTCTACCCAAAAAAATGTGTAGCTTGCAGAAGAACTATATCATATAACACCCGATAATGATAGATAGGTCCCCATATCAAAGTCGTTGAGCACTTGTTATTCACGTTTACCTCACCACAATCACTCAACCATTGCAATGTGTAGGAATGTGAATGCTTCAACAACAGTAAACCCCAACTTCTCCTCTATGGTAGTACTTACCACATTTGTATAACTTTCAACATGCTACACACCTTGTCCCCTACCATGCATCTAGTGTGGAAAATATTCTCTCTTTGCTTGTCCATGTCACTTACCTTGATTTGAGGGTTTAGAGCCCTTCTTGAGACTAACGATTTTAGAGCACTCACTACCTCCTCCTCAGGCTCATCCCTGCTCTCACTCTCATTAACTACCGGTAGTGGCTCATCATCTTCTTCATATTCCGAAAATCATTCCTTATTTTTAACAATCATCACTCTCCTATTTGGTCACTCAGAGGAATAATGTCATAACGCTTCAAGTATTGAACTTCTCTACTCCAAGTAGATGTAGGGGTAGATCCCGCCTTGGACTTATCTTTGTTATATCTAACTTTCTTTTCTTTGGAAGATTCCACCTTCTCCTTGGTTAGAATCTTGTAACTCTTTTCATTACTCCATTTTGACTTCCAAGGAGTACTTGTTCCCACATGATGCTTTTCTTGGGCTCTTCCCTTTAATGGATCCCTTTTTGTCAATTGATCCTACCTTGATGGCCAGTGCACCAAATCCTCTATCTCATAAACCTAGCCATGGTGGTCTCCCTATCTTCATCCACATTATCCCTCATCATGGCCTTTTCCAATCTTTATAATAATCTTTTACACTCTTGGACCTTTGGGTAAGAGTTTGTAACTTTTGATAGAGCCTGCAGTAATAGTGATTGAGAACAAACCTATTCCTCATTAGGGTCTTCAACTCATCCCAACTCTCTACACCTCCTTCAAAATTTCTTCTTCTAGTAAGCAACAAATTATCCTACCATGCCAAAGCATAATCGGTGAACTCTACTACTGCTGATTTCACCTTTCTTCAATGCAGTAATGGTGGCACTCAAAGATCAACTCTACCTCTCTCTTCCACTCCAACTAAGCTTTTGGATCACTCTTCCTTTGAAATGTTGGAACTTCTTCCACTCCAACTAAGTTTTCGGATCACTCTTCCCTTGAAATGTTGGAACTTCCATTTTGATACTCCCAATATTCCCATCAACTCTATCACAATTTCGTCACTCTCTTTTGTTCTCCCCATCTCCCCTATCTTTTTTAATTCTACGGACCTCCCAATTTTGATTACTAGCCCCTTCACTATCCCAATCTTCTTCCCGCTCATTCCTAACCCCTACCTATTTCTCCTTCCATAATCATGTATCACACATGTATCACACAAGACTTGAAATTGCAAAAATTACACTACACTCTCAACTTCCTTTCTCCCAAGTGCTCCAAAAAACGTAACCAACTCTTGGGGAGGTTACCCCTCCTTGTAATATAACACAACGATCATAGGAAAAGAAAGAAACAAGAAATTGGACTCGATAACAAGTGGAATTTGTTACTAATCAATGGGAATTAAATAGGCAATGAACAACAAATGGATGGATGATTTTCAAGGAACTATAATGAGGAATGGAATGGAGCGTTGATCAACCACAAACAATTATCCAATCAACACAATAACAAAGAATTAGCAAAATTCACAACTTTATATTCTCTCATTTTCTTTCCTTTTTTTCTAACTTTTTTTTTTTTACTTTAAAACTCTTTCACAAATACTTTCAACAATGCAACCAACATCATAATCTCAACTTTTCTTCCCACAATAATAAACCACTCAAGGCTCCAATCATTGAGGTAATTTTTAATCAAAGAGGATATAATAATTGGAACCCTGGGTATAAAAATACAATACAAGATGTTTGGTGTTGATCAAGATGAAGAAAATATAGGGATGTAATTAGAATAACCTTTTGGTGACTATTTTGTTCAAATTTTTCAATTTTTTTCACTTTTTCTTTTTTTCCTTTTTATTTTTATTTTTTTTGAATGAAAGATGAAGATCCAAGAAAATAGAGTATTGATTACTAGATTTTAGAGCCTAAGCTCTAATACCAAATTATGAGATAGAAGCAAAGTTTGAACACCCTTGAAGTTAATCAAGTTCAAAGAGGAACTTTGAGATAGAAGGAAGAAACCCTCTTGTATTTAATTTCTAGCATTCAATAAATCATTACAAGTGTTTAAGATGTACTATTCAAGATGGTTTGGAGCCAAAAAGAGAGAAAAAAATAAAAGAAATGAAAAACAAGATTTGAATTTTGAAATTCCAGCTGCGCGCAAAGTCTGGCCTAGAACTGTGTGGGCGCAATGTGGGAGTGGTTGCACTCACAATGAAGAAATGAAGTGCCAAGCTCAGATGCAACCAAAAAGGGCACCTTACTAGGTTTCGCAGCAGAGGATGTTGTGGACGCACGCTGATGGGTTGTGGCCGCAATGATAGTGATGCAGGCCTTTTCGGCCGCACAAAAAAAAAGCCTAGCTACTGACTTTCTGGGCGCGTACTATGCGGCCGCATGCTTAGGGCCGTGCAGCCGTACCATTATGGTTTGAAGGTCTTGAAATTTACATTTATGATCCCTAAACTTTTTGGATTGATTCCAATCATTCCCCAAAGTTAGTTTCTTGCCCATTTTGACTTCCATAATCTTTTCTTGTGGTTTTGGTCGATGACTTCAGTTAAATAGATCTTTCTTGGTTCTTTAGCATCCAAACTGAACTCGAACTTCATGGTTTCCTATATTTGTAGTCGATTCATCAATTCTTGTACAAGCTCCATCATTGACTTCTGAATATTTTTGGCCTTTTGACCTTGTAATTGGGCCCACCATCATGCGCATCGACTCTTGGCTTTCTTAATTCTCATAAAGAGGACACCAAGCACTATAGTCACCTCTCACCACCCTAACGGGGAGATGTTGTACCTTTCCACCTTTGGACCCAGTCTCGGTGCTAAGCTGGGTGTGGAGTGTATCATTGACTCAATGGAGCCATAAGCAGAGTGCCTAAGACCCTTTGAAAACTACTGCGTCGTAGAGTTGGTCACCGGAACATCAGCGTTGCTAAGCGTCTCATCCCAGAATTGGAGCCGGTTGCTCTCTCACCTAAGCCATCCGATGAGACATCTTAGGGTGCGTGACCTGATTCCCAAGAAACCCACGAAGGTGACTTTACTCTGAACCCAATAGGCGATCATGTGAATGATTTAATCTTTAGGCTTTACAAAAAACGCGATGTAGAAGTTCCTTTTAAATGTAGTTCTCACTACTTGAAAGTTATGTAATATATAGAATCTATGTACCGCGGTGCTGGATATATAGAATCTGTCTATAGAAGGCCTATGCAAGTTGCTGCGAATGAAAAATATTCCAAGAATCATTGATGTTGTGTTCATTGTTTTTCCCTTTATTCATTTTTTTTCTTTTTTGTTTGAAGGAAGCCTCTATGCTCTGTTTATGCTTTTGTGATCGAGTTTGTTTATTTCACTGTCCTCTGGGTCTAGTGCATCGGGCAAAACTTTGATAGATATAACATAACGCCATAAACCTAGTTGAATCTCTGCTCCTTTTTTCTTCATTTTTCTATTTGGCTTCCCAAATTGTCTCTACTCCCTATATGACCCCGATATGTTAGCCAAATAAAAAATCTAAAACCCTTTTCACTTTCACGTGTTATACACGTTTGAAGAGAAATAGGTGGTTCTGCGGATTCATATAAATACAAATACGTATAGTATAAAATATACAAGTCAAGTTACTGATATTTGGACGAAAGTACACATTTCCCCTTTCTATGTTCTACAATGGGCCTCTGAAATAATGCAATAGTTGGGCTAAAACAATTAAACAAGTCAAAATTAACCGACTACCCAACCCACATATTTAGAAAATTTTCCTAGTGCAAGTTTAATTGTTAATTTAGGGTCATTTGGTCTTCAAATTGGATTCTATATTTTATTGATTAATATATTAAATATTTTTATTAATATTATATTAATATTACAAGGAGTTTTTTTTTCTTTTGAAAATTTCCCTGGCATGTCCCGAATCACCAAAGATTTAACCAAAACAATGTAGGTGAGATAGGCTATAACTTGGGACTGTTTGGTAGTAGCCCAAATTCTGAAGATATATTCTATGGTGAACCTAGGTGTAGCTCTAGAGTATAGCTAGATTGAAGTATGATAGGATTGAAGATAGAATTTATACTTGATGGCCCGTGCATTAGAGAGATAGAATTTATATACTCTGTTATAGACTCCGTGAAGTTGGAAATTTTGCCTCCTGCCCCTAAGTTATTAGAAAACGCTAATCAGATTGGATGTTTCATAGAAGACCTACTACTATTCGACGCACATAGCTGGGCCTAAGACATGTATAGAGCAGACTTATAGATATATTTTAAAGTTGGAATGCACAATAGACAAGTGTTTATCATACACCCGTAGTTGTGCTGTCAAAATTTGAAACATTACAAGATTTTCAAAAACGTTCTACAAGATGTCAAGTGTGAACAGAAAGATGCCATCAGCACTTACGCCTTCCTAACTAACACAAGTCCAAAAAATAAAAATAAATTGTTAATTATCTAGTATACTGCTTGAGCGATGGATCCGATTGCATATTTAATTGCAGGTTGAAGAAAAATAAGGAAGGAAGACTGAAGGAGGATATAGAAGGTTATGACATACAAGACACAGCTTTTCTTCATTATTGTAGGGGATAAAAGTTACTGTAAGGGAGAAAATCTCCATGTGTCAATAACTAATACAATAATACAATAGGTTAATAATGAATGATATTAGATGACTTGTGAATGGATTTTTAGATATGCAGACAAATGAACAATCAACAAAATTTTTGTATTTTTTATACTTGTGGGAAAGTTTATCTCTTATGATCGATGATCAACATCCTCCTCAAGGGTAATGATCAATTAGTATACCAATTCAAAGTGACACAATTCAATTACTATAAGATTGTAGGAAAAGGTGGTGATTTGTGAAAAAGAAAATAATTGAGTTTTAGATAAAATGGACAAATAGTCCCAGAGTTTTTTTTTTTTTTTTTTACAATAGACCAAAATGAAATATTTTAATTTGACTAAAAACATATACACACATATATATAATTTTTTTTTCTACATAAATTTCAAAAAAAAAAATCAGGCTGACATGGACTGCACCTCTAGATTTGTCAATAGACACTTTTTTGTACCTATAAAATAAAAATCTCCCAAATGGCCAATAATTATTTGGTGGTGCTAGTTGCTACTTATTTGTGGTCATGCCTATCAACTGAATTGACGTGCGAAATCGGACAAATTCAAGAACAGAATACCCCAAATTTGTTATTCTAAGAAGTATTACGGATTATATTGTTAGAATGATTAACAGGTTTATGTTATTTTTGTTCATTTATTAAGTCTATAGGATTAGTTTCCAACAAGCTGGTGATTCTTCAATTGGAGTTCACTTTGTTTCTTTTATCTTTCTTGCAGTAGCTTCCCCTGTTTTTTTAAAGAATAGCTAGTAGCTATTTTTTAAACACAATGAATTCTTGAATTATGAGATGTCTTTCATACTTATATTTCAATTTGAACATAGTAGTAATAAGGCTATAAAAATAAAAAAGAATCATAAATAGCCTAGATTTTTGGAGAAGATGTTGTGCAGAGACCAGAATATCAAAACATAAGCATAAAAGAGAAACAATAATCCCAAAAAAAGAAAAAAAGAGAAGATGAAGTTCCAAGTGCTTTCATATTCCTACTCCGTGATGAACTTGTATGGTAGAACAGTTGAAATCACTAGCGCACTCTACCAATTACGTAAACTGGATCAAGCTCTCTCCACCTCTTGGCATAATTTCATACTAGAATTGAATGTTCATAGAGTTTGGATGACTGCAAAATATTTTGGATGAATCTACATGAAATGAACGCTTGAGGGTGAAAATTACACCTTCAGTCAATCTAGATAAGCATGAACAACATAATTGAGAGTAAATTCAATAGAGGTATGAATATGATACAATAGAAAGCTTACTTAAATCGAGCTTTTACAATTCTTATTTCACTTTCTCACATGGAAGAGCTGAGTTCAAAGTTTCATCCCCTAGAAGCAAGAACAAATTGCAGAATTCATGAACGAAGCTTCACGTTTCTACATTCTAACAACCCCGAATACCAGTTTCTGTTCGGTGATACCAAAAGACAAAAAAAGGTCGATATACAGAAAGTAACATTACAAGAAAGTATAACATACATTAATTTAAAGCACCATGAAGGATTTCCTTAGAACTTAAACAATACAACAAAGAAGTACACTGATACATAAATCAGAGCATGCAACCACTCAAAATCAATGGGCCTGCAGATGACAAAAGTAGAACTAGTTAATTCATATTATGTATAAGCTCGAGCTGTGACATACACATCATATGGTTAGAACGCCATGATGAAGGAAGAAAGGTCCTAGTAGACGCTGCTGTTATGAGAAGTAGGGTTGGACGCATTGCGAGGAGCATGGATAGGCGTTGAATTTCTGCCTAAGTTGTACGCCCTATGAAAGCACCCATATCTCCTGGACATAGCTCCCAAATTCTCATCTAACCTAAACCAGTGCTTTCAAGGTCAACCAAGTGGATGACTGACATCTAGTGGGTGAACTTCTATGTTGGCTCTGTGAGGCATAACATCCCAGCTTGCCACGTTCTCAACTGAAGGGATATGGTCATGGTATGCTCCCAGCCAGTATCTTTTCGTATAGTACAGGGAACAAAACTCAAATAGTGGCCTTCCAACATGGCAAGCCGATCTATTCTGTGCATGCACAGTATGTTATCAAGATCAAATCTACGACACGGACATGATTTGGTTTGCAAGTTAACCCTATACATGCATGTCCCTATTCCAACTTCAAACTAGGTGTTTATGATTTTGCGGACTTGTAGATGGCATCCATTGTGGAAAGTTTTGAGAGGAACAACATCCATAGCTGAGGTCAACTCAGTCTGGCAGTTTTCCACCTTGGTGTGATGCTTAAAGAACCAGCGTATGATGCTTAAAGACCAGCGCTGCATCACAATCTGTATTTTATCTAAAAGAATTGTCATGGGAAGTTGCCTCCAGTACTTGAGGAGTGAATTGACTGATTCTGCCGTGTTATTTGTCATCATCATATTACATCTTTTGCCTCGAAAGAGAGCATGTACCCTGTAAGAAGGCACTGCATTATTCTAGTACGTATGAATTGGCCTGGTAAGGCTATGGATTTGTTGTATGCCATGTTCAAAATCAGATACGCAGTATACATAAGTTGCCCTCATCAATGGTCCAAAGCAAGCATGCCAGCAGTACCTCGACTTAACATTACTTGCAAGCGCTCTTCCGATCTACTGAATATTTTGTATACAACTACAAGAAAAGTTGACGTAATTCTTCTCTTCATTCCGTTGATGGCAGATCGTAACCTGATTCTAACTAGTATGTCACGTACATTCGACTCCTAGATTCCAAAATGCATATTCTAGGTGTCATGATATTTATGACTAGGGTTATTGTTTG
>CAVNYN010253625.1:0-11625 GCA_963692815.1 Nyctanthes arbor-tristis
TTAGAAGATACCATAAGAATTTTGTTACTATCTTCAACTTCAGTTGGCTTCTTCATGTTGGTTGTTTCTAACAAAGCAGTCGAAACCTAATCCACTGTCAATGTAGATTTACCAACCAGTAGCGTGGTTATTAGCGTCTCATATGACTTAGTTAAGGAAGACAATAGAATTATCGCCTTATCTTCATCCTCAATCTTCACATCAACATTCAATAAGTCTACAACACACTTATTTAATTTATTCAAGTGATCCCTGACATCCATTCCATCATCATCTTCAACTCATATAACTGTTTCTTTAGGTACAACCTATTAGTTAGGGATTTCGACATATACAACTCTTCTAATGTATTCCATAATTTTGAAGGTGACTTCTCGTTCAAAACACTATACTTTACCTCAGAAGCAAGAGCCAATCTGATGGTACTAACTGTCTTTTCCTGCAACTCTTCCCAATCAAAATCTTCCATATCATCTGGCCGCTTATCCTTCAATACCTTGTAAAGTCCCTGTTCTACGAGAAGATCTTCAACAGTACTACGCCAAATATTGAAGTTGTTTTTGCCATCGAACAACTCCACCTGAAACTTAGGCACAGCCATCGTCGCCAATCTAATCCCAGAGTTTGAACATGCCTTTGATACCACTGTTGGGAAATATACCAATTTTCCCCTTTCCAATTTAATTAACAACGCAGCGGAAACAAATAACAAAACGAGCACAAAAGAGGAAAAACACCAATTCGACATGGCTCGGTAAATAACCGACAACCACAGGAAGAGAATCTTTATTGATAAAGAAACTCCTTACAACCACAAGTTTCCTTTATCCTACCACTCTCTTCCTGTGGTTGTCGGTGGTTTACCGAACCACGTTAAATTGGTGATTTTCCTATTTTGTGCTCTTTTTGTTATTTGTTTCCGCTGCATTGTTAATTGAATTGGAAAGGGAAAAACTGGTTTATTTCCTAACATATCATACTCCTCACCTAATGTAACATTTGATAGATTACGATCAACTGTAGCTAAAAGTTTTTTGTCGATTGCCATCTCAACATCCGTACAAAAATAATATCCCATTGGCTGTCGATAAACTTTAAATCCTCGGATTCTTTTTCTACCGGTCCACAATTAGACTCGCGATCAATCCCACTATCATGACAGCCTTACCTAGCTGTAATGTACACATCACGACTATCACCTCATACCTCAATCCCAACACCGAAAAGCTTAGCCAATCCGGCAACCTTGTGTGCCAAAGTATCCAACTATTGGCGGTTTTGTATTAGTTCACATATGTCGTCTCCAATATCAATCTTGAGCCCACATCGTCTAATCTGTCATCCTCGATTCATCGTTAGCAGTGTATACCATACTCTGATACCAACTGATGCAGACATAAGCGTAACATAAAACCAATGCGAGATTATAAATAGAGATTCATGTACGAATCAACCCTTTATGTGTAACTAGCAATTTCACCCGTGTGTTGTATGGGATGCTTTAACCAACTAAAATAAACAGTATATAAATAGTATAATCTATTGATTGTATAAAAATTGTTAAACATCTATTATGTGTTTCAGCAAAAAAATGATATAAAGATGTATTAAAGAGTAATCTAATATGGTCATGTGGGAAGTTAACGTTAGAATTCACCCGCTTCAGTGTTGTAAGTTTCAGAGTGAACGAAATAGTGGACAACAATTATTATTCCAAAAGTTATTACATTTTGAAAGCACTGGGAAGCCCTCAAGATAACCTGCATTCAGTAGGCAAAATTGAGTTAATTATATCAAACATTACATAATAGAATTATAGAGTTGACATAGAATTAAAATTTACATACTTAACAGTTAAAGAAAACATATGACTATAAACTGTTGAATACCTCCTTGTAAACAATATTAAGTGTAGACTTGCTGGGGTCATCGTTATCGTCACATATCATAAACTTTAACCCATCATGATTCGTGACCTTCAAAACGGCTGCATACAACTGTCCATGGGTGAACACAGGCCTCTGAAGGAAAATACCAACTTTCTCGATAGATTAACCTTGACTCTTGTTAATATATAGTCACCTCTTAACAAACCATCAACAGGAACTGTCTCTGCTGAAAGATGAATGGCAGTCTAATATCTGACGGAGTGAGGGTTAATCTCAGAATAACAATATAACCTTTTAATAATTCATTCGTAAACCGCGGGTTCATTTAACAAATATTGGAGAATTAAATTCGATTATAGGGATGTAAAAAAACCATAGATTATATATATAATGAGTTATATAGAAGTCAATTTAACTCTGAAAAAGCTAATAGTTTAAATGATTAATGTACTCAAATATTAATTTGACACTGGTGAAATGTTTTTAAGCTAATATAGAAATCAAACTAACAATATCATTAATATTGTTACGTATTGACGTATAAAAAGCTTGTGTCATGCAAAGTTTACCATGAAAGAACAATGGACAAAATAAAATTAGACAGTTTAATATTCATCTGGATGAATGAATTTTTTTTTTTTTTTTGATAATTCTTAAACTCGATGTTAAAAAAATTGTCTCAATTCAAATCACGGTGACTCTAAATCATTCAAGTCAACAATAATTCTGATAAATAAACGCTCCATGGACAGATCAAATGCCTTAGTAATTAGCAAATACACAGCCAATTATGCATTAGTCCAACATGAGAATTTGAAAAAAATGCACAAAACAACGTTCACCCAAAGTTACAATGCGTCCATAATTAATTTAATGCACATAAATGAGAACTGAGACGATTCCTTTAAAAAAAAGTTGATTGATTAATGCTTCTGCATGAATAAAAAATCAAAGACTCTAATAAATTATTTGGAATTTAATATTTAAATTCATTATCTATAAAGATAATCGTCATCGTAAAGTCAGACTTCAAGTCTTTTTTTTTTTTGGTCTTTACAAACGTTTGTTTTAAATAAAGTTATTTTACATTAACTTCAAAATATTAATATTCAATTAAAAATAAGTTGTGCAACTAATGAAGACAGTTTGCTAAAATCTATCATTTAAACAAAGGTTTGCACACATACACAATAAGTAGCCAACGTGCAATCAATATAAAATATTTGAACAAATTCATCACATTTGTGTATTGGGATAAAAAAGATACAAAGTGACATCGACTAGTTTTCCATTTATAAATAAGAGGTCCTCAAAAAGAAATCATTAGACGGATCAATACACATAGAAAATATATGAAGTATAAAAAACTTTTGCAATGGAGAAGCATTACATAAATCATACAAAGTTTAATCTAGAACTCAATTACATGAAATATTTACTTGTCACAATTGGTCTTGCGGAAATATTTAAAAACTGTTTTTAAAAAAAAAAAGAAAAAATAAAAAAACCGAATTCACGACCCAATGCACGGATGAAGAATTTGATATTCTTATACAGTGATTTATATGTCACAAACTGCCCTTTTTCATCCAATGTTGATTTGAATTAAAAGAGAATATAATAACATTTGATATTGAGGATGAAACAATGAAATAATAATAACATGGTTACATTTAAAATTTCCATTACTTAGCAATAAAGAATCATAAGAGTCACAAGCAAACTAATTTATATTGATTGTATTCATATTGCATTAAAAACATATAAATTATAGTTCGGACGAGTGTAGAAATTAACGAAAAAGTTTGGACACCACTTGAAAAAAATCATTCAAGGACTGAGGCTGAATGTCGACTCCAAATGAAGTTCCGTGAACGGTGAATTGCGCAGGGCTGTGAAGATTGAATGACTATAATATCATGTACAAGGCCTTCAGAAATAATTTTAATAACTTGAAGAAACAAATTAAATATTTGGCTGAATTTTTTGGCTTGAAAAAATGACTGGAATTTTGTCTGCAGTTCGGTGATGAGTTGATGATGAAATATGTCAAAATTTAATATAAGGTATGAAATGGAAAAGTTGGTTGAAAATGGTGTAAAAAAGCTAAAAAAATTTAGTTGCATACTTTAGAATTTTTTTAATGATTAAGCCGTGAGTAATAGTTAGAGCAAATGGAGGAAAAATACCATCAATTGGGTTAGTTAGCAATTATCATTAAAATTATCATTAAAGAATTGGATGAAAATGGGAAATCTATTCCAATAAGGTTGATTGTTGGATTTAGTATTCAAATTCTATAGTAATCGAAAGTTACATTTGACAGAGGGGTATGTATATAGAAACCTAAAGATATTGAATTCATGATTTATGATTATCTCTTCATATATTAAATTATCTACTCTTGAAAATAATAAAAAGATAAAAGGCTAAGATTAAGAGATAAGCCAATGGCCAAGATGCAAATGTCGGATTTAGAAAGTGATTTTGGGCGGGAAAATAGAAAAAGAAAATTGTATTGCTTTTAAGTATATATAGATTTAATGATTAAGCCGCGAGCAATAGTTAGAGCAAATAGAGGAAAAATAATATTAATTGGGTTAGTTAGCAATTATCATTATAATTATCATTAAAGAATTGAATGAAAATGGGAAATCTATTCCAATAAGGTTGATTGTTTGATTTAGTGTTCAAATTCTATAAGGTATTTTTCACTCTAGGTCTCTAACATTTTAATTTTGTATCAATTTAGTCTTCATTCTTCTTTTTGAGCCCACTAAGTCCCCAACCTTTCATTAATATTGTATTATGTCCTCAACGTTACTTTTCGTCCATAACCTTTCAATTTTTACTATTAACTCCTATCAAAATTACTAGTAGGCCAAAAAAAGAATAGGGACTAAATTGAAACATAAAAATTTTGAATTCATGATTTATGATTATCTCTTTATATGTTAAATTATATATACATAATTTTTTAAAATAATAAAAAGACAAAAAAAATTAATCAAGAACTAAGATTAAGAGGAAAGCTGTAGCATCCAGCGAATTTTTGACAATGCTATTTTTGTAATTAATAAGGAGTGCTACTTTTGCCAAGATTATAGCACATTTTTATAAATACTTGGTTGTTATTTTTGCCAAGTGTCTAAAACACATGTCATTTTTCAATTTATATAATTGTTAATTTTGTTAAGTGTCTACGACACTTGGTAGTTTTGCAATTGGTAGATTCTATATGCCATTTAAATATACTTAAATCTTACCTTCTATAAAAGGGGCAAATGATCAAAGAAATTCGTCCAAAACAAGAAAATACCATAGAACACTACTCAAAACATCCAAAAACACTCTTTTTGCCCTTAAAATAAAGCCCGCTCTATATACATATAAAATCCCCACTTAAATAAGATACTTTGCTTGTGAAATATCAAAGTTTTAAAGGCATCTTCCATCAAAAATTGTTCAAGGAACCTTTGTGGTAAAAGGAGAGTAATCGGTACTTTAATTCCCTTTCAGTCATTCACTAAACTTTCATATATTGAATATGAACTTTATGCATTGTTATGGAAAGAAAGATTGATTTATTACATTTGTATCACTAGTTAATACTCTACCCGTTTTGTATTGTTTTATGGAACATGACCATACTATATGGTCTTGGTCATTTTGGCTATGTGATAATCTTTGTGGCCTTGCTGTATGGTCTTGGCCAATTTGAATCTTTGTGGCCTTACTGTGTGGTCTTGACCAATTATGTGCGCACCACGAGTAGTAGTTTAAATAATGATAGAGCCCATTTGTGTGCTCTTCCGATCTTGCATCGAAAGGCTTTGTGCATTCAATGGCTTTGTGCATCTAAAGGCTTTGTGAAATACATGATTTTCTCGAAAATGTGTTTTCTTAAATGAAAGGTAAATCAAGATATTTGATTATTCACTGAGTACTTTGTACTCACCCCCTTTTCTACAATCATGTAGGAATTAAATTAAAACTATGTGGTCAGATCGTCCCAAAGGTAGAGGAGATACATGTATGTGATCGAGACTTCGGTGTGTGGCAGAAGTTTCGTTTTGGATGGCCACAATATTTGTTGTAAAATCATATTAAATATAATAGTGTATGAATTATATTTGTAAAATTTCGCCCTCGATTTTTAATCGTGATATACATTTGACTGCTTCCGCTATTGTTAGAATTGGGGCGTGACAAGTACACCCCAAATTTTAACAATAACGGAAGCATTTAAATATATGTCTCAATTCAAAAATCGAGGGCAAGACTCTTCAAATGCAATTCAAAGGTATTGATACTCTTTCGCTGCGCACTCTGATAATTAAGTGTACTGTGGGCTACCCACAACGAAACCTCGGCCACACACACTGAAGCCTCGATCACATACATGTATCTTCTCCACATTTGGGACGATCTGGCCACAGAACTCTAAAATCCATGCCTACAAGATTACAGAAGATGGGGGTGAGTACAAAGTACTTAGTAAATAACAACATGTATTGGCTCATAATGGAATGCAAGTAAGGTTATAGTACCACAAAGAAAACATTCATATATTCAAATCGGTCCACAACTAGCTTAGCCCCTACTGGTAAGTGCAATACATAAACATTCAATAACAATTCAAAATGACCAAGACTACGTAGTAAAGTCATAATACCACAAAGGATACTACAAACCAAAGCAAATGGGCGCATAGCGATGCCCAAAAGTAATGGACAAGCATTTATCTAAAACAAGTATGCACACTTAAATATCAAATTTTCAAAGCAATACAATAGGAATATGGGAAGCAATTACGCACAATCGAATACCAAAGAAAATTAAGAAATGCACGAGTTTCGAAGAGGGAGAGTCAAGGCATATGTTACACACCTCAAAGATTCCTCAAATAATTTCAAGTGGAAAAATACTTTTAAAACCTTGATATTTCTCAATTAAAACTATTTTTCAAGCTATAATCCTTCTATATATGGTAAGAAGCCTTCTTCAAGAGATAAATAGGTATTTTGGTGAGTTTTTATTTATGTTTTCCGTCCCTTCATAGTAGTGAACGAATTTGCTCTTTTAGATAGATGGCAGATAGGAGGAAAGTTTGGAATGCTTTGAAAAATGTTTCAATCCAACCCTCTATTTATAATTTTCGAAATTTAACGATTTTTTAATCATATTTGAGTTCTGCCAATTATGTTGCAACAGTTGGCGCGATTTGGCACATATGTGATGTGGCCAGATCATCCCAAAGGTGGAGAAGATACATGTATGTGATCGAGATATCGGTGTATGATCGAGGTTTCATTGTGGGTAGCCCATAATACACTTAATCATCAGCGTGCGCAGCGAAAGCGTCTCAACACCTTTGAATTGTATTTATAAAGTCTCGCCTCCGGTTTTGAATTAAGATATAATAAATGCTTCCGCTATTGTAAAAATTGGAGGAGTGACAAATTGGTATCAGAGCATGATCCTCCAGCCTCACATATATGTATCGCTCATATTTAGACGGATCTGTACATTTATAGGTATTGAAATCATTTATGTTAATTAGTGATAAGTTAAATTGATTTCAATAATAATATTATAGTATAAGAATTTGTTCTTGAATCGAAAGTTTGTCAAAAAAAAGTACTGTGCGGGAGCACAGCCGGAATTGTGCGGCCACATAACATAATTCCGCGCCGGGCAGAGAACTCGATGCGGGCACACCGCGAGCTGGACTGGCCGCACCGAGTGATCTACACCAGGTAGAGAGCCCGGTTCGGCAGGGCGGGCTCACCGCACCTAAGGCAGTGCGCAGAAAGATTTTTTTTGAAAAATTTTTGCAACCAGGTCCTTAATCAATTTAGTTTTTTAAATCAATCCAAAAGTTTATTTTATGCACTTTTAAGCATTGAATTCTAATTTTTCCACATGGTTAACCCTTATGTCAATTAAAAGTATTTCTTTTGACTACTTTACACTTGAATTATTTTAGGTGATAGAGAATTTCAATGACGAAATTCATTTAAGAAGGGTAGATTGTAATATCCCGTAAACTTCTACAAATTAAAGTAAGCAACATAATTGCTATTTTGGAATAATTACTTGATTAGCATTGTGAGATTTCTTGAATTACATTAGAAGATTAAAATATTGTTACTCAATTGACGCTAAAGAAAGAATTTAGTTCTTAATTGACATAAACTAAAGTGCAGTGACTTAATTGATATAAATCAAAGTTTGGTGACTTAATTGAAAGATAATACAAAGTGTAAAGACTTCTTGAACAGTTTGACACCAAGTGCACAGTGCCCGTCGCGCCATGTGTCACAGTTTGGTTGGCGGAACTCAAAATTTATTAAAAACAACTTAATCTGAACTATTATAAATAGGCGATTTAGATCCTCAAACTCCCAAAACACTCAACCAACCTCCGTTTGCTCCCAAAATTAGTCCATAGCTCCCGTGGGAAGGAAATCAACCCCAAAAAATATCAAAAGCTTAGTTTCTCACTTGAAAAATGCTCCTAACCCTATATGGTTAGATCCTAACGCAAGAAATAACTTTAATTGGGGAATATCAAGATTTTAATTACACTTTTCTACTTGGGATTATTCGAATGATATTTGAGGTGAGTAACGTGTGTCATGGCTCCCCCTCTTCGAAGCTCGTATATTCCATGACTCTCTTTTGTTGTTTAATATTTGATTGTGCGTAATTGCTTTACATGTTCCTATTGTATTGCTTTGGCATTTGATTGTTGACGGTGTACTATTACTTTGAATAAACTATTGTTATTGTTCTTGGGCATCGCTAGTGGCGCTGTTTACCTGTTTGCTTTACTTTGTGATACTATGGCCTTGCTGTGAGATCGGAAGAGCCACGTTTGAATTGTTATTGAATCTTTGTGTATTGCGCTTACGGGTAGGGATTAAGCTAGCAGTGGCCCAACTTGTGTTTATGATTGGCTTCCTTATGGTATTATGACCTCCTTTCCTTCCATCATGAGCCAACGTATATTGTTATTCACAGGGTACTTCGTACTCACCCCTCATCCCCTAATAATCTTGTAGGTATCGATTTGAAAACTTTGTGGTCAGATCGTCCCAAAGTGGAGAAAATACATATATGTGATTGAGATTTCGGTGTATGACCGAAGTTTTATTGTGGGTAGCTCACAATACATTTAATTATCAGAATGCGCAGTGAAAGCGTCTCAACACCTTTGAATTGTATTTGTAAAGTCTCACCCTCAATTTTAAATTAAGATATATTAAATGCTTCCGCTATTGTAAAAATTGGGGGTGTGAGATAAACCAATTGCCAAGATGCAAATGCGGGATTTAGAAAGTGATTTTAGGCTGGAAAACAGAAAAAGAAAATTGTATTGCTTTTCAATATATATAAATATAGATTAAAGAAACTCTTCAATGTTCTTTTTAATTAATATTCATGAACAATCTAATTACAATGAATATCTAACTACGATTTGAATAGAACTTACCTAACTTGACAATCAAAGAAAAAAAGGTAAGTAATTAAGAGTAGAGCTATTTATCTAGCATGGATATCGTCTCTAATTTAGTTGGTATTTTTACATTGGAAGATGTGTGAATAATTATAAATACATAGAGACATCTACCCATTACTTATATCTAATGAGAAAATACCAACTGCATTGGAAATCGGTCTCCAATATAGATAAATAGCATTATTCATTAATTAAATATTAAAAATCCTAAAATATTGAAATCCTATCAAAATTTGGTAAAACTATTCAATATCTTCGTCACTTACGTTACAATTTACATACGTGATATTTGGTACTATTTTACAACTTATTTCTTTTTTATTTTTTGCATGTTTTATCGTCTTTATTAAAATGTAAATTTTTAAACAAAAAACCTTAAGTATCAAAGGAGTAAAACTTTTGCTATAAAAAATTGTAAATATTCATAATAGCAGTAACGATGATAATTTCTTATTTTCAATTTACTTATAAAATTTCATATATCATATATAGTTAAGTTTTAAAAAATAATGCAGTGTAAGAGAGAGAGAGAGAGAGAGAGAGAGAGAGAGAGAGTTTGATTAATGAATATTTTGAAAAATAATGAAACAGGACATGTAATTTGTTAGTTACAGATAAGGGTAATTTAGTTTAAATAAAAAAAATTTTGAACAACAAAACATGGTATTGTACTTTGATAAAATTGTAAAATTATTACGTCGTTATTAATTGTGTCAAAAATTTTATGTGAATGTAGAATATAATACAAGTATACAACAATAAAATTTCTACACATGGAGAGATAACTAATAACGTACAAAAGACCGATATGAATTATTAGTAAAATCATTCACGTGCATACCTAGACGTACCTCTCCCTCCGCCTATGATGTTGAGGAAATTTTTAAGTTCAGTTTAAGAATTTAACTCACTAGATTGAAAAACTGGAATTTTTTCCATTTTTATTTCTAACTAATAAAGCACCATAACTTTTTGGTTCTTTCAACAATAATTATCAATCTCGCTCCCAGTGGCGGAGCTAGACCCCATTAGAGGGGCGGGCTGAAAGGGTAAGCTATACATATACACTGCTAAATTTTTTATATATAATTTTTTTAGGGGAATAATTTTTTTTTTAATTAACAAGGTAAAAGAAAAAGGTTTTTCCAATTTGGGGGCCCAGCCCCACCATTCCCCCCAGGTCTGCCAGTGCTCAAAACTTTTACTGCGTCAAGATCACTACTTACATCGCAGTGACAATAAATTATATTGACCATCACAATCTAGGCATTGGGTAACACAGACGACGACTGTATTAATAAAAGAGAGAATCTATGAGCTAGCACTAGAGAAAGCTAATATTAGATGAGAATGGTCAAGTATGTGCTTCACTAAGTTCACGTCATTGATGTCACCCATTGGAATAGACTTTTCTAAGCCTAGTTTTCTTTTGAAAACCCTATTTCTTAGATGTTTGCAAGGTATTTCTACCGAACAAGAGGAAAGAGAAAACTACAATGACCCTTATTTGGTTACAACTAAGATCTAACTTTGTACATCTACTTAGTAAGTCTCAAATTTAACTTTGATTAACTTGTAAGGAAATTCATCGTGAAAGATAAATTAATTAGATGAAATCAGTCAAATTCCTCCTAAATATATTCTCTAACATATGGGAAAAAGAATGAAAGATTGAAGTACAACAGAGAAGATGATGAAGTAGAAGAAAAACTAGCAATAACTCCAACCAAAACCAAATCCGTTGGTGGGTGAGTCAGTTAAAACATCGACTATTTAACATTCCAAACCACATGCAATGATGCAATGGACGAACTTTGCAGTAAAAGTTTGACCTTAGAGCCAAAATGTTATGATTGAAACAGAAAGGACTCAAACTGCAGCATGTCAAACTGTATGGACCTTTTGTGCAAACGAGTCACTTTTTTTTTCTCTCTTTTTTATTATTATTATTATTATTATTATTATTATTATTATTATTATTATTATTATTATTATTATTATTATTATTATTATTGATACAAGGGAGGGGACGTAATTTCAGGGAGGTGAATCCAGGACCTCCAGCAGAGAATACGAGCATCGTAGCAATATGTAATCTATTTAAGCTTAAGAACAAGTCGGTTGACACACAACACATTCGGAAGCATCCTCATGAAATGAGGGAAGAAAATCTGGAGTCTGTTCAAAGAAATATCCCTTTTTTTTTTTTGA
>CAVNYN010253626.1:6364-18277 GCA_963692815.1 Nyctanthes arbor-tristis
AAAAAAAAAAAAAAAAAAGTAGATTCGTAGTTTGTTTGCACGCTTTGTATCTGTTCTCTGGCAGCCATACTTTAGTTGGAGAAGGAAGTATACGAATTTTTTTTCTTTATTTTAAGCAACATTTTCGGTTCTCTCCTTAAGACGGTCTGCCCTAAAATTCCAACGTTCTTCTCTTTGCAGATCCTGCTCTTCAACACTTGCGGTTCTTGAGAAAATAAAAAAATGGAGTTCCTGCTATTAGGATTTAAGGAACGCCAACAGGAAGACGCCGTACAAGACAAATCCCAGAGCTTTAAGCTAGTGCCTTGGATAAGCTGGGACGAGTGGAAATATGTTAAAGCCTCCCTCTTTTCTTCTTCTGCAGATTCTTTGTATTCTGCCCTCCAAAGGGTAATTACAAAATGAATAAATACATGAAGTTAAGATTCTCTGATATATTATGTTTGCTTTAGTGTCATAAAAGGAATTGTTATTTCTGGTGGGTTTAGATATCGACATGGCGGGGCAGAGGGTGTGTCCCGGTGGTGATTGAGGTTACTGCTTCTATTATTGAAATTCAGCAGAAAGATCCCTTTTTTAGGTTGGTTTCTATTTCTTTATTTATCAAGTTAAAGTTATTTAAATTCAGCAAGAAATAGGATAAAAATCAATAGCGTTCTCTTTCCTCTTTTTTTTTTTTTTGGGTCTCTTTTCACGATGTTATCAAGTTCCCTTTTCCCGCTGATATTTTTGGGCTAAATTCACAAAGAAGATCCTTTTGTGATTCTCAATTTTTTTAATTGAAATTTGTTATATATGTACAAGCAAACATTACATCATGTCTATATTTGCAATTGTCATAGAGTTGTATGCAAGAAGCTAGTGTTGGAAATTTTTTGGTTTTATTAAAAGGTTCTCTGGTTGTTCTATTTCCAGAAATGAATTAAGTGAAAGTGATTTGCGGTCAGAGGAAATGTTATCCATGCTGTATTGCATGGCAATCATGAGGTAAATACTCTTTCCATGTTAACTAAATTATTAATTGTATATGTGTTGTCCATGAGAAATGACTGTTTCCCATCTTCCTTTTTTCTGAAGGCTTGTGAATGGTGTGGTTGAGAAAACACGGAAAAAGTCAGAGATTTCGATTGGGGAAGCAGCTGATGCTCTTAACATTCCAAGAATGCTTATTGATATTCGTCATGGTTAGTTTCTCTAGATACTTTGTCTTTTACAGTACTGCTTCCATTCCTTTTTGTAATTTGTCTTTAGTAATGCTCATATATTGCTGTACGCATGTGTTTTCCTGTTCTGCACCTAACTGATTAATGGGTGTCTGGAAACTTGTAGAGGGTTCTCATCGTGATCTTCCATCTCTTCATTTGGTTCGTCTGGCATCGATTAAGGTAATATTTCATTTATTGTTTTGTTTCTGTTGTATTTAAAATTCTCTTATTTTAATGGTTTTCTTTGTTGTCATTGGTAACCTATGGATAAGCTACTTCTCTGCTTTTACTATATGAAACGAGACATATTTATTTATAATTAGTCTGTTCAGTTTAGTAGCTGAAGCTGGAAGATATCATTGAATGAGTTCTGGATAAATTTCATTGAATTCAATATGTTACCCTTTGAGAGGAAGCCATATTTTAGTATTTTTGTGTGGAACAATTATACACATATTTTTCATGGTAAAGAGGAACGTTCTTGCTAATTTAAGTGAGTTTTATGTAGTTGAACCAATTGGAGCGTTAGGGATTGACCATATATGCTCATGACATTGCTTCACTAGGTGTAAAGAAGCTGGTAAAGACAGAAGATATTTTAAAATTTCATTTTCTCAAACAGTTAAAAAAGTGAATGAATACTAATCTTTATTGTGCTTTGAGATAAAACAATTTAAAATTTTCAGAGTTATTGAGTTGTCTTACAGTGCACCATAAAAACAACATGCTTGTCTCAGCATAAACACATTGTCTTGTCAAGTGAAATTTCGGAAGTTAAGGTTTTGGTCTTATGAAAATTTTCTAGCTCTTTTTTTGCACCTACCAGAAGTGTCATAAACCTACTTTATGGTTTTAAAACATCATCTGACTTTGTGTTTCTTTGCCTGTGATGGAAGAGGCCTTAAACTAGGATCCACAACTCCTTTTATTAAATTTGTATTTCTTTTGTCAACATTAGAAATTAGAATTGTTTGTAGTGTTGGAAATCTTCATAGTTTTTGTACTTGTTTTTTTTATAATTCAGGCACTTGATTGGTTGAAAACATATTATTGGGAACCTCAAGAAAAGGCAATCCCAAGTAATCAAACATCCAATCTCAGAAAAGAAATTAAACGTGAAGTTGCTCTGTGTCTAAAGGCGAAGCAAACCACTGAATCGTGTTCATTACAAGTCAAGGGAAAACGTGAGTTTTAGAACTCTCTTCATCTTCTGAAATTAAGCGCCCATTTGTGTTCGCATTCTGTATATTTTTATATTTTTTAAGGTTAGTTTGCTAACAAGGGCTATATGCCTTTCACATTATGGACATTAATTCTTTATCTACTGAAATCTCATATATGTCATGTGCAAGTATTGCAACCAGTCCATGGCATTATTATGCGTGAGTATAGACTGCATTGTTCTCAATTCTTTGTTTGTCACCTAGTTTAATGTCTCTCATTGTTTGGCCACCCACCAAAAAAAAAAATCTTGTTTTCATGTCAGCATTTCACTTAAAATAATTTGGTTTGGTTTAATTAAATGTTATTACTTCTGCAACTTTCAACTCTCCACTAAACTAGAGGCTTTGGAATTTCAACGACATGATATCTTATGAAGATAGTATTTTCATATTTGAATTCAGTTCCTTCAAATGTACAGTCAAGAATGTTTAGAATTATAATCAGTTTCATCAATTAAATGGTGATTATAGGGGTAAGAGGGTGTTTGATTTAGATTTTCGAGAATTGATTTTGTGAAAAAGTGATTTTTTGGGAGAATATGTGGTTGAAAATGAGGAAAAAATCACCAATTTACATGCAAAATTATTTTAATAGATATATGTGTGGTTGAAAATGAGTTTGAGGGAAAATTAATTTTGGAAAATCCAAATCAAACAGGCTCTAAATTATAAATAGGTTAAGTGAGTAGTGGATTAGCGTGTAGCAGAATAAGTTACCGGGAATTACTCTGAGTTTTTTGTTCATGGGCAATACATATGCTTTCTCTTAACATTGTTGATTTTTTGATGAAATGTTTTAAATGTGATGATTTCTTTTCTTCTCTTTTCTTTTTCTCCGATCTCCCCCTCTTTCATAGCTTACAGATTTTTATGTCTGTATCCATTGTCTAACTTGTACTAATATAAGCTTTAGCGGCTTTAATTTTCCCTGATCTTTTGCGAAATGGTTGACTGTTCTCTTACCTCTAATTTTGTGTGGCAGTATTTATTGATGAGAAAATTTTAATTATATTAAGTTTTCACACTAACAAGCAGGTCTTAGACATATAGAACACTTACATGGGCGTAGTAAGTTTCTCTTTCTTATGGCTGGCAAGACATCTCATTCTAAATCTACAGGTAACATTTAGTATATGAAAATTTATGAAGCTTTTACAGCTGGTTTATGTATTGTTATTGTGAGTGCTTGTTTGATTTTCATTATACATCCACATTATAATTTCACCTATCACTAATTTGGCCACTAATTTGACAACTACTCAACTATAAGCACACAATTCAAACTTCCATTAAATTTCCACCACTCATTTTACCTTATTATAGTTTTTCATTATAATTCCATTCAAATAATGAGAATCAAACAACACTAAGTACTCCGTATGTCTGAAAAAAACAGTCCACTTTCCTTAGTAAATTTCTTAGTTTTCTTATATTCTCATATTTAATATGCATTTTTATTAGTCAACAAGTAAAATTAAAGTGGGATAATAAATGAAATAAGGTGTATACAAGGAAATTTTTTCTTAAATGATCTTTTCGAACATTTATTATTGAACTTCCTTAAACACTGTGAGAATAAGAAAGACACTATTTTGTGGGACGGGAGAGCACTAGGAAATTGCAGAAAATGTCAACGTGTTGAATGATCTAGAGCTTGTTCTTTAGAGCGTTATGAAAAGGCAAAAATTTATCAAATCAATATCAACAGCATATTCTTCACAAAAAAACAAATTTTCACACTTTCCAATAATCTTTCTTTACATTCTCACCACACATTCTCCCACATTTAAATCTCCTTTTACGTAAAACAACGAACAAGTCCCTAGTAAATTATTGTGTAATCAATTATTTGGGGGGCATGGTGGGATTGCCTTTATTTTTTTATTGATTACTGAAGATTGTTGAATTGTAAATCTTCTTCTTCATCATGGATGTTAGGTCTTTGATGAATTCTATAGATCCCTCTCTACCACGTAATCTAATGTTCTCGATATTTAAGGTTGGTCATATTCTTCATGGATTTTCTTTGATATTCTATAATATTGGGGTTCTAATTAACAAAACTTGGGTGTTAGCAAAAGACACAATCATAATTTTTTTTTTTTTTTTAAGATAGTGTGGGGGTGGTTGGTTTGGTTTGGGTGTGCAATTAACTTATCACGTTTGGATGTTTGTTAAACTATACTTGTCTTAGAGTATCTACATTAGTGTTGTTAAATTTAACTATCCACATAAGCAAAAAGTGCATTTTAAATTGTTGTTAAATGCCACATATACGAGTTAAATTTAACAATTATTAAAATATCACATTGGATCTATTAAACAAAATCACTAAAATCTACTCAAGCTTAAATGGGCCCCATTATTTTCAAAAGTTATTTGTCAAACTTTATTAAATAAATAAAAAAGAATTTTTTAAGACCATTAAATTCTAGCAAAGTTGTTAAAATTATTGTTAAAGTTAACAAAAAATTTAACAACCAACCAAGAATGATTCTTTTAACAACTTTCTTAACACCACTAATGTATGTAACTTTTTGAGTTGTTAATTAACTACTTCACTAACAACGTAATTTAACACTACCAATGTAGATGCTCTTAGTAAGGTAAATCCAAAATAGAGTTGAATACCCATTCAATTTTTTCCCCTGCAATGGAAAAAGACAGCAAGGTTTGAGGAAGAAGAAGTGTTGGTTGCTTGATCTTCAGCTGAAAAAGGCAATGGCAAAGAATCTGGATATGGATGGATTGCGATTTGTGTGTTTCACCTATAGGAGAGAACCTCCTAACAGTCGGGGATAAATTCCTTGATTCTCATTTTGATCAATATTAGTAGTTATTTATTTTAAAACTGTTGAAGTAAATCTAAGTTCGTAGTGAGCTTTCATTCCCCCTATTAATTAGGATCATTTTTCCATCACCTCTATGGGAATAGTGAATTTCCTGACAGCTATGTTTTTCTTTTATATAGCTTAGTTCCTCACAGCAATGCTTTTTACTGAGTCTTTCGGAAGTAACATTAATCATGCAGGGTTTTAATGTCTATGTTGATGTGGCTATTGTTTCAGGTTCAAAGAAGCAACTTATCAAATCATTGAAAAATACTCTTCGGTTGCATTCTTCCTTCTCTTCAGACGTAGTATATATTCTACTGGAACTCTTGCTGAGGGCATTCGACTCCTTGGATTCAAGCGAACATGCAGGGGAATCACAGATTGACCAAGGAAATAATCAGACATTATGTGATGACTGGAAATCTTTCATATTGAAATTGTCAAAAAAAGAGCCAGAACTGCTTCAAACTCTCCTTAAATCTGTCCTTGAGAAGATAGAGACGCACGAGGAGACCTTGAGATGCCAAATAGGTAATTATCAAATGATTATTTATGATAATTTTCAGGCATAATCTTTTTCTCACTTGCTTCTCTGTGGCTAGTTTTTCTTGTCTCTATTTTCCACATAATGGTGTTGTATACTGCTATTATTACTATTTCCTTGATTGGTTGATAGTGCATAAGTGGTAATGGCTTGATGTCTGATATATTCTTTCGTGGATCATCAGGTGAACATCCTAATCCAGAGAGTTTTGGCAAGCCTCATCGAATAGAGTTACTTGTTTATTTGTTTCAGTGGCTTGTTTTGATTCTCAAGGCGCTAAAATCTGTCTCTCACAAGGAAGCTAAAGAAGGCAGGGAGTCTTGGACAGAGGCAAACCTGCGAAAGGCATCACTACAAGGATTGCTACGCAAATGTCTTTTGTCATCTTGTACTGGTAACAGAAGGCTGATGGATTCAGCCCTTATTCTTGCACAGATGACGGGGGATGACTCATTATTCTATAAGCTTGAAAAGTTAGTTTCCTTCTTGTCAACAAATTCAGACATTAGCAAAGAAAGTTCCCTTGATGCTTGCAAAGAGATCCATCTTTCCAAAGAAGAAGATTCTATCCAACAAGCTGAAGAGAAATTCCAATTAATCAGCACATCGCCGAGAGAAAGGCACGACTATAAAACCAACAGTTTCCAATGTGGAATCCAACAGCAAATGGGTTGTTACAAAATCATGGAAGCCATGCCCGATAGGCATGTTACCTCATGATCTTGGCTTTTCTGGGCGTCTTCCAGTTCTTGACTTCGATGATGTGTCCACTGAAACAGGAAAAGTATCAGACAGTAAAGAGCATTGTGAAATAAAGCAATGTGGTAAAAGAGCATCTGAGTTTCCTATTGAAGAATTGGACGGCAGATCCGTTAAGAAAGTGAAGGATAAAGAAACAGATTATGAATTGCATGATGAAGACAATGCTGTCTCTGAAGGGGTAATGGGTCGTCTGATGGTCGATGGAGTTTGGAAAAGAGTTGAAGAGGAAGAACTGCTTGCTATTAAATCAGCTGTAAGGTTGCTAGTTTAGTCACTGATGATGTTGGCTTCCACCACATGTTGCCTTCTCAATAATCTCTCGTCACGGTATAATCCCGTAAGGTGTCTATTCGGAGATTGGGACTGTGGGTTTTCGCATGCAGCTTTGAGTAATGATAATAATTTTTGTAGGTTTGGTTTGTTTGGTAAGGATTTAAAAGGTGGGTTTATAGATAGATTTAAAATTCAAATTTTGTATAAGTGTCGAGATTTGATTGTGTCATGTGGAGATAATAATTAAAATAATGTAAGAGTTCACGTCACATTAAATATGTGGTTAAGTGCTTGTTTGAACCTCTTTAACACATCTCTTTATAATTTCGTTTACCACTGATTTAATTACTGATTTGACAATTAATCATTTATAACTACAAATTTCAAATTTCTATTAACTCTCCACAAGTTACTTAGCTAATTTATAATTTCTCTTTATAAGTCACAATGATAAAGAGAATCAAACAACAACTAAATGTGGTGTTGTCTTTGTTGACAAATTCAAGGCATTTTTAATGGACAATGTTATTTGAAGAAAAGTTTATATAAAAATTTTAATAAAATTGATATATAGTATAATTTTATTTTTAACATATCACATTATTTTTACATCAATATTAATCGCACATTACACATATTCATTTTGTCTATCTTTTTTAGTAGAATTAATTAGTTGCCAAACGTGTAATTTCTAGCCTGAGTTGGTCCAGTCGAATGCAACGTTACTATCATGGTACTGTTTGTACGTTGCTTGACTGAAGTATTATTTTGAATTCACAGGTGGACCCATTTTTTACTGACATCTCAACGGTAAGAGTAGAAAAACTGCAACGGAGGTCTTCAACTTATAATACATATACAAGTGGGTCAACAACCTATCTTTACAGCATTTTTGTCTTATTTATTTTTCACCTTTATGGCACATCGGTCCTTTATGAAAGTATTAGCTTCTCTTAATCGCGTCTCTACTTATATTGCTTGCTCAATGTGTTCAAGAATTTTCATATCAGAGCGTTGATTGTCAAGATCTTAGAAGTACTAGTATTAAAAGAGGAAGTTCAGTAAAATGCGTAATGAATTTAATTTGAATGACTAAGATGTAAGTAATGCTTATAAATTCTTTTGTCTTTTAATGTTCACAATCTTTTCGTATTTTCTTAAATGTCTTTTATTCTACTTTTTTTGAAATAACAATTTTTGGAATTTTGAGTAAATCAATGGATGAGTATATAAATTTTATACACTTTGTATGTATAAATAACACTATTCTATATGTCTGAATGTAAGCAATTAAATACCTAGTGGACAACATATGTAAAAGAAACTGAAATTAGGGACAAAAGTGGTATAAGAAAGTTAATAGTTAACTTGTACTTGAATATCTAAGTTAGGGACCTCTTCCATCATTCTCCTTTAAAAATGAATATATGCACAGAAATATCATACGAAAGCCATCTTCATATCCGACGCTGATGCTTCACCCTTAAAATCCGCACCGATCGATGGCGGATTACGAGGCCCCCAGCACCGCTGCCGAAGCCGGAAACCACCACCACCACCACCACCACAATTTAATCCCCAAAGAGACAGCCCTCCAAGCGCTGAACACCATAATTCAGCTCCATTTCGAGAAAACCCTCGAGAAGAAACGAGCAGTAGACCTCCAAAAGAAGGAGCTATGGAAGCTCTTCCAGTTCTTCCTTCTCTTCCTGGGTCTGGTTTTCCTGGCTCAATCCCAGTCCCCCCGCCTCCAGTGCCGGCATTGTTGGGTACCCATCGGACTTCTTTCTCTAGCCCACCTCATTTTCTACGTGTCGGTGGCTCAAACCCTTAGGTGCATCAATGGATTCAAGTACCAGAGACGCTGCCATAAACTGACTCTTGGGCTCGCCACTGAGCGGCTGAGGCAGCTGAAGACGCGAATCAGCAGCGGAGGGAATTCAAATTTTGTGGACGAAGTGGGGGAGGAATTTGAGATTCATTATCAGGAACCGCCAGAGAGTTACTTCGGTAAGTTTAAGAGAAATTGGGCTTTGCATTTTGGGTTCTTGATCTTGATTTATGGGTTCATGGTCTCTTCTTCTGTTGTTCTTCTTTGTTTCTGATTCTGCAGCCGGAAATTGTTCTAGTTTTTCCTTGCACTGGAGGTGCGCCAGAGACTGGCTGTAATCTTTGATATCTTTATGTTGTAACGGTGAATGTGTATAATGAAAATTTTCTATTCATCTTTTTGGATGCAAATTTTCATTTTTACGTGTTATCACCGATAGAAATTCGTTCTTTCCCTGTAGACTGTAATGATATGATAGGAATTACAAAAAGCAGATGAAAAATTGTGAAAAAAGGACTTACCATATTTGGCTATCATTTAAAAATCAGTTTAATTTTTAAATTTCAAAATTTTAAATATCTTGTTTTAATCATTACTTACGGGATTATGGGAATGAGTGAATCGAGGCGTACAGGTCATTGAGCTGATTATTTATTAGGGGTCACCCCGTTAGATTTCTGTTAATAAATAGTGCGAGGATTGTACTTGATTGGATATATAATACTATTTTCATCTCACAAAGATATAATGGTAGGTAATTTTATGTAAATAAAAAAAGAGTAAGTAATTTTATTAAAACACTAATTTCATAAACCTTCTTCTAATTTTAACATTCATGACTAATTAATAATATAGATGTGTATAAAAATTCCTTTTAACTCAAAGAATCACGGTAGTAATTAAATGGGGCAAAGATGGAAACGAAAATCAATTACACTTTTCATACAACTAGACAATTTTTTTGAGACGGAATGTTGGACTATCATTTTGGGACGGAAGTAGTAACAATTATAATTAACACAGTGCATGCCGCAACCATGTACTTTCCAAAAATTTTCTAGAAGTTTTCCATCTCATGCACGCCCTGTAAATTTTAATGGCACTTCCACCTATTTAAATTTTTAACTGGAAAAGCTAGGTTCAGCGTAATGTGGAAAAAATCCATGACCAGTTCATACATTTACAAATCACTTGCACTGCCTCGGGCTTCTCATCCTTGTTCACAGCTATATATGCCAATTGCTCTTACATCACACGTAGGGATCTTTGGGATGAACTCCGCACGCTTGCTGAAATTGTGAATGATCCATGGTTTCTTGCTGGTGACTTCAATGTTATTAGAAATGAAGCTGAAAATAGTGAAGGATGCATTAGTAGACATCGTCCAGTCCTTGACTTTGAAGAAATGATTTTTGATTGTGGACTAATTGACTTGGCTTCTGATGGATGCAAATTTACTTGGGCAAATTGGAGAATGAATAAGAAACTGGATAGAGTCTTGGGAAATATTGCCTTTGTGAATCAATTTACTGATTGTGGAATCCGAATTCTAAATAGCAATGGATCTGATCACTCCCCCATTCTCATGGAAAGACTGATCCCAAAAGTAAAGGAACCTTCCACCTTTCGTTTTTTGAACATGTGGACAAAACACCACTCATTTGAAGAGATGATTCAGGAAAACTGGTGCAAACCATGTGAGGGAAATGACATGTGGAAAATGTGCCATAAACTTAAGAGATTGAAGGAAGCTATCAGAGTTTGGAACAGAGAGGTTTTTGGAAATATTCATTCTAAAGTTAGAGAGGCTGAATTGATGGTGGATAACCTTCAAATTTGTTTTGAAGAAAATCCTAACCCTGAAAATAGGCAACAACTGCATCAAGCCAAAGCCATGTTGACTCAAATTGAACTTTGGCAGGAAGAGCTTTGGAGACAAAAATCAGGAGTCCATTGGCTCAAAAGTGGAGATAAGAATACTAAACATTTTCATGCTATGGTTAAAGGAAAACAAATGAGAAGCAGAATCAAATCCATCAATTGGAAAGGACAGACTTTGAATGAGGAGAAGGACATCATACAGGCTGGCATTGAGCATTTCCAAGAAATATACCAGAATGAACAGATTGACATGGATAATGAGTTTATTTCAATTATTCTTGGAATGATCTGTAACATCCTGAAAATTTCTACAAATTAATGTAAGCAACGAAATTGTTGTTTTGAAAGAATTACTTGAATATCATTAAAAAATTGCTTGAAGATTAAAAGATTGTTATTGAATTGACGCTAAAGAAAGATCTTGGTTGATAATTGACATAAACTAAAGTATAATGACTTAATTGACATGAATTGAAGAACGTGAACTTGATTGAGAGATAATGCAAGGGGAAGGACTTCTTGGGCAATTTTCCGACAAGTGTGCGGCGCCACACCGCGCCACTTGTCATGAAGTGATTTGCGTCACTTGTCACGATATAATTGACGGAACTCAAAAGTTATTAAAATTAGTTAAATCCTAACTATTATATATAGGAAGCTAGGATTTCATTTTCTCTCTCAAACTATTTTCCCTTTTCTCTCCCGAACTCCAAAATTCGTCCAACTTGGCTAAGGGAAGGAGAAAACCAATAAAAACCCACCAAAATACTTATTTGTCCTTTGAAAAGAGTCTCTTACCATATATGGAAGGATTATAGCTTGAAAGATAGTTTTAATTGAGGAATATCAGGGTTTTAAAGATACTTCTTCACGTGGATGATTCAAAGAATATTTGAGGTGGGTAACCTAATACTTTGATTCCTTTTCTACATGCATAAAGTTTTGATAAGATAAGTGTGTATTTGATTGATGGTTTTGATGAGACAAACATGGATTTGAATGCATTATTATTGAAAGAAATATTTGTTTATTGCATTTGTATCGCTAGTTAATGCTCTACCTGTTTTGATTTGCTTTGTGATTGTATGGCCTTGCTGTTTGGTCTTGGCCATTCTGATTTGTTTCCTACACTATGACCTATTCAATGATCCCGGAATAGGGAAGATTAGTGTGGTGTTTGCTTTGAATTGGAATCTCGATATGGGTCTACCGGGGTTTATTGTGGATCCACTTAATTGAATTGAATCTGGCGCGCACCACGAGTAGTAGTTTAACTAGCGATAGGGCCCTTTTGTGCATTGAAAAGCTTTGTACATGCAATGGATTTTATTGGAAATGAGTTTCCTAAACGAAAGGTGAA
>CAVNYN010253651.1:0-86206 GCA_963692815.1 Nyctanthes arbor-tristis
ACAAAGTAAAGAAAAAGTTGGGTAAATGAGATTAAAGTGATTGAAAGAAAAAGAAAATAAGAAACATATGAGACTCATTAATTTTTTTGTGTGTATCTTTTTTATGTTGAACTTTGAGCCAAAACATTCCGCTTTGACTTAAGAGATGCTCTTAACACATACGTCTAGATTTTACACAAAGAAAAAATTGATTTATATAATTTTTTACACAATTACACTTGATAGAAGTATATTTTTCTCACTTATCATCACTTTTACATCGATTCTAATCAGATGACTACCATACATTACATGGAATTTTATGTAAAGTTTTTGCGGAAAAGAAGAATAGTTGATTCAGTAATGATCAAAACTAGATGTATAGCAGAATTATCCCACTATATACATACATAACGAAAAATTATTGGAATAATTGTGTGGGCTGCTTACAGTGTGTAAGTTTCTCTAATAATCTCTCACCACATGTGCGTATGGTCTGGCGGGAGATCATTTTTCGTAGTTGATTTGTATAATTATTACTTATTACTATCTCTGTTTCAAAAAGATTCTCCAGTTTTCTTTTTCGATCTTCTTAAAATATGGTCCAGTTTCCTTTTTAAAAAGTAGTTGAAATATTATTTATTTTATATGACCCTATTTAATATTCATAATTATAAAAAAAATAGAATTATTAAAGTAGAATAATTAATAAATGAAAGGTTATAATAGAGAAATAATGTTAAAATCGTACTTTTTTAATATTATTAAATAATTTTTTAATTTATATAAAAAAATAAATAACACAATCTTTTTAGGATGGAGTTAGTAGTTGGCAAAATAGTTACCATATATGTAGTTATTGCTGTGAAACCCACAAATATTCTATGGAAAGAAAATATGGTTTTGGAAACTAGAAAATAAGGTGATCTTATGAAAAAGAATACATCATGTGGGCTTTCAACTCTGCCACATCATGATTCTGGTTTTACATTAGTGGGACTAGCAAAATCTATCTTTAATAGGAACAAAATTTTGGTAAAATCAAGAATCGGCATATAGATTCATGAAACCCAATGCCAAATTTCTAGAGATTGTCCATATAAGAGCATCCACACTAGTGTTGTTAAATTTAACTATTCACATTGCATTTCAAATTGTTGTTAAATATCACACATACAAGTTAAATTTAACAATTATTAAAATGCCAAATTGGTTGTATTAAACAAAATCACTAAAATTACTCAAGTTTAAGTGGCTTAATTATTGTCAAAAATTATTGGTCAAAATTTATTAAATAAACAGAAAAAGAATTTTTCAAAAAAATTAAATTCTAGCAAAATGTTATAATTGTTATTAAAGTTAACAACTCACAAAAAAAAATTCTTTTAACAAATTCTTTAACACCACCAATATAAGTACCTTTTAAATTTCTTAGCTAACAATTTTACTAACAATCTAATTTACTAATACTAATGTGGATGCTCTAAAAGAGATAAAGACGCACAAGTTTACATGTTTCTCATATATTCCCCACCTTTATTTCAAAATATAACAAGGTCACTACAAAATATAACAAGGTCGATGCTGTTGTGTGCTACAATATATGTTGCTACTATTGTACTAGTTTGCTTCTATGTTTTGTGTAATATATCTTATTTATCTTTATACTATCGCAAATTAATTTCTTTTGTTTTGTAAAAAATAATACATTGACAAGAACCACATTAAGCAAAATAACTTAGATTAAATATATAATAATGTTTCGAAATAAGATAAAAGACTAAAAACTTGAAAAAAAAAAAAAAGTAAAGCAACCAAACACACGTAAAATAGTTTTTTTTTTTTTTTTTAAAAAAGATTAAATTAAAAAAACACATGTAAAATTGTTTTAAAAAAAGGGGGGTGAACAATCCAAACACACGTGAAATGTTAAATAAAAAAAAAAAGAAAGAAGGTAAACACAAAGCTTGAGATTGGTCTCAAAAAAAAAAAAAATACCACAACTTGAGACGTCAACTGTATTTAGAAAAAAAAAAAAGCACAACTTGAGTCGTCAACTGTATTAAAAAAATGCTTGCAATGGCATTTCGGTAAATAAACGGAAATGCCATTTCATTTCTAGGCGTTTTTAGCGCAGCATTGGGAGCCATTTGGTGCTCCAAAATGAAGCACCATTGGAGATGGCCTTAGAGCATTTTCCATGCACAGTCAAGGTTGAATGTTATATGTGATGAGAGATAGAGAGAAATATGAGAGAGAAATTAAGTGGAAAGAGAGAGAAAAATATAGAAAAAGAGAGAGAAATTTAAAAAAGAAAAGAGAGATAGAGACAAATATAGAAATAATAATAATAATAAAATAATAATAATAGAGAAGGTGAACAAGAATGCAGATATTTGACATTGTACTTCACTCGATAAGGACAAAGTAAAGAAAAAGTTGGGTAAATGAGATTAAAGTGATTGAAATAAAAAGAAAATAAAAAACATATGAGACTCATTAATTTTTTTGTCTGTATCTTTTTTATGTTGAACTTTGAGCCAAAACATTCCGCTTTGACTGAAGAGATGCTCTTAACACATACGTCTAGATTTTACACAAAGAAAAAATTGATTTATACAATTTTTTACACAATTACACTTGATAGAAGTCTATTTTTCTCACTTATCATCACTTTTACATCGATTCTAATCAGATGACTATCATGTATTACATGGAATTTTATGTAAATTTTTTGTGGAAAGGAAGAATAGTTGATTCAATAATGATCCAAACTAGCTGTATAGCAGAATTATCCCACTATATACACACATAACGGAAAATTATTGGAATAATTGTGTGGGCTGCTTACAGTGTGTAGGTTTCTTCAATAATCTTTCATCACATATGCGTATGATCTGGCGTGAGATCATTTTTCGTAGTTGATTTGTATAATTATTACTTATTACTATCTCTGTTTCAAAAAGATTCTCCAGTTTTCTTTTTTCGTCTGTCCTAAAATAAGGCCCAGTTTCTTTTTTAAAAAGTAGTTGAAATACTATTTCTTTTATATGACCCTATTTAATATGCATAATTATAAAAAATAGAATTATTAAAGTAGAATAATTAATAAATGAAAGGTTATAATAGAGAAATAATGTTAAAATTTGCTTTTTCAATACTATTAAATAATTTTTTTAATTTATATAAAAAAATAAATAACACAATCCTTCTAGGATAGAGTTAGTAGTTGGCAAACTAGTTACCATATATGTAGTTATTGCTGTGAAACCCACAAATATTATATGGAAAGAAAATATGGTTTTGGAAACTAGAAAATAACGTGATCTTATGAAAAGAAGACATCATGTGGGTTTTCAACTCTGCCACATCATGATTCTGGTTTTACATTGGTGGGACTAGCAAAATCTATCTTTAATAGGAACAAAATTTTGGTAAAATCAAGAATCGGCATATAGATTCATGAAACCCAATGCCAAATTTCTGGAGATTGTCCATATAAGAGCATCCACACTAGTGTTGCTAAAGTTAGCTATTTACATTGAATTTCAAATTGTTGTTAAATATCACACATACAAGTTAAATTTAACAATTATTAAAATGCCAAATTGGTTGTATTAAACAAAATCACTAAAATTACTCAAGTTTAAGTGGCTTAATTATTGTCAAAAGTTATTGGTCAAAATTTATTAAATAAACAGAAAAAGAATTTTTCAAAAAAATTAAATTCTAGCAAAATGTTATAATTGTTATTAAAGTTAACAACTCACAAAAAAAAATTCTTTTAACAAATTCTTTAACACCACCAATATAAGTACCTTTTAAATTTCTTAGCTAACAATTTTACTAACAATCTAATTTACTAATACTAATGTGGATGCTCTAAAAGAGATAAAGACGCACAAGTTTACATGTGTCTCATATATTCCCTACCTTTATTTCAATTTTCACTTTTAAAAATTATTATACTTTTCTCTTTTTCAATTTTTCATCACTTTCACATCACTTTTTAATTATTATTTCCACAAGAAAAATGTTATTCATCATCACCAGTGATGATCACTATCTTATGTGTCAATGTAGTAGCATTAAATGATATAAGTTAAATAAATGTAGAAACATGTGATACATTTAAGTAGACTTAAAATTTCATACCACCCAAACACGGTGAACATTGTTTTTTTTTTTGAAGTACAATTAAAAATCTGCATTATATCAGCATAAACGCGCATAGGTATTTACCCTACTGAAATACAGCGTCAAGAAAATCAATAATACAACCTCAGATATAGTGGGAATTCAAACTACAATAAAATGTAAAAATACCCCATAGAGGGGAATCGAAAACAACCTCACATATAGTGGGAAATAAAACTACAATAAATATGTTCACATAAAATAAGTAACACTACTCTTTTTAATTTTCTTCTATATCTCTCTTCTTTTTTATTTTTCCTTTTTTCCCATACACTTCTTTCCATTCATTTTCAATTAAAATAATCTCTCATCTCTACCTCTCTTGTCGAACAAACATCCACAAACATATTTATTCATTTATTTTCGTACCAAGATATCAGCTAATTAAATCACTTTGTAAATACTTTGGCATAGTAGTTACTTGGCTATTTGAAATAACTAGTCGTAAGCATATGGTTAGCACGTGATTTAGTTTCAATTGAATATTGAAAAATGTGTGTTAATTAGTATTATTATGAAATTATTAGGTATGGCGAATAGAATAATAAATGATTAATACTAACAAAAAAATTTCGTTATAGACAAAACAGATCAAAATTAAAATATAAAAATAACTGGGGCTTAATTGGATTGATTTAAAGTAGGAATCTTATTTATTTCATTCTAATTTAATTACTTCATTCTAATTTGAAAAGAAAACGAAAGTCAAATTAAATAAATTGTGAAGACCAAACTAAAGTAAACATCCACAAACATATTTATTCATTTATTTTCGTACCAAGATATCAGCTAATTAAATCACTTTGTAAATACTTTGGCATAGTAGTTACTTGGCAATTTGAAATAACTAGTCGTAAGCATATGGTTAGCATGTGATTTAGTTTCAATTGAATATTGAAAAATGTGTGTTAATTAGTATTATTATGAAATTATTAGGTATGGCGAATAGAATAATAAATGATTAATAATAACAAAAAAAACTTTGTTATAGACAAAATAGATCAAAATTAAAATATAAAAATAACTAGGGCTTAATTGAATTGATTTAAAGTAGGAATCTTAATTATTTCATTCTAATTTAATTACTTCATTCTAATTTGAAAAGAAAACGAAAGTCAAATTAAATAAATTGTGAAGACCAAACTAAAGTAAACATCCACAAACATATTTATTCATTTATTTTCGTACCAAGATATCAGCTAATTAAATCACTTTGTAAATACTTTGGCATAGTAGTTACTTGGCAATTTGAAATAACTAGTCGTAAGCATATGGTTAGCACGTGATTTAGTTTCAATTGAATATTGAAAAATGTGTGTTAATTAGTATTATTATGAAATTATTAGGTATGGCGAATAGAATAATAAATGATTAATACTAACAAAAAAAACTTTGTTATAGACAAAATAGATCAAAATTAAAATATAAAAATAACTAGGGCTTAATTGAATTGATTTAAAGTAGGAATCTTAATTATTTCATTCTAATTTAATTACTTCATTCTAATTTGAAAAGAAAACGAAAGTCAAATTAAATAAATTGTGAAGACCAAACTAAAGTAAACATCCACAAACATATTTATTCATTTATTTTCGTTCCAAGATATCAGCTAATTAAATCACATTGTAAATACTTTGGCATAGTAGTTACTTGGCAATTTGAAATAACTAGTCCTAAGCATATGGTTAGCACGTGATTTAGTTTCAATTGAATATTGAAAATGTGTGTTAATTAGTATTATTATGAAATTATTAGGTATGCCGAATAGAATAATAAATGATTAATACTAACAAAAAAAATTTCTTTATAGACAAAATAGATCAAAATTAAAATATAAAAATAACTAGGGCTTAATTGAATTGATTTAAAGTAGGAATCTTAATTATTTCATTCTAATTTAATTACTTCGTTCTAATTTGAAAAGAAAACGAAAGTCAAATTAAATAAATTGTGAAGACCAAACTAAAGTAAATTAAGAAATTATAAGCGATAATATGAATTTAATTGAATGAGGGATGATAGATTGGGATATTGATGGAAAATATAAAAAATTAACACTAAAATTTTATCTTTTACTTTTAAAAATTTTAATTAACTGAATGTTCATAATTAGTTCTTCTTAAACTTCAAGTTGAGATCATCCACACATTCTCAAAAAATCTAATTCCATTTTTAAACAAAAACACTTTGTGAACGCCCGTTATGTTGCATAATTTTTATGTTTGCATTAACATAAAAATATATTTTTAAGTGAAATGAGAGAGAGAATGGGCGGAGTCAAATGATAGAGATTTGTATAATAAGAAATCAAAATATTTTCCTCTATTCATCCTTTTATATACAAGTAATAAGAACTTGCGTTGCATGTCTATGTCAATGATAAATGATAAATGTTAAATTCTATATTTTGTTAGTGTACTCTAATTTTAGAATGACTTTGAATTTTCCATTAGTAAATGTGGCCTTTCAAGGTGGCTATCAACAACCTTGACAGCCATGCAATTCTAGTAACTGCAAATTTACATAGTGGCCTTTTTCTCTTTGGTATTCTCACTCTTTTTCTCATATGATATCAATTTATCTATTTTTACTTTAGATTGTTTCTCCCTTTCAGTCATGATCTTTGCAATAGTACCTATGCCAATGCAAACGTTTGTCAATTTTTTCATTAAATATAACTTTTCAGGGCATGAAGAATGTTTTGGTGCTTCAAAAATTTGAAAGAATACTTAACACACGAAAATTCTTTCTATTAAATATCACTTAATGAAGATGTACAATGTCATTTTTTTTAATGGAATTTGAATCGTAATAAAAAAAAAGATAAAAATATGAATTATAATAAATAATGAAAAGTTACAACAACTATTTTAATCCTGATTTCATTACAATATATATATGTAAATAATGTAAACATGAGGGCCAAAGAGTTAGTCAAATGAACATTATATATCATATTACTCAACTTTTTAATAAGTTCATCTGGATTAATGCTCTCTATAAATCTATGGAAAAGTGAATTTGCAAAATTGTCTATTAGCAGAAACCCGAGCCCAATTGGTTTAAACTTAATACAGATAGTGCCTTGAAAAAAGATGGATTAACAGTAAAGGGTGGAGTTCTCAGAGATGAGGATGGTAGAATGATGATTGGTTATTATGATTTTTTTTTTTTTTTGCCACTGCTCTATACTAGCAGGAGAAGTAAGAGCTGTGGAGCTTAGGCTACAAAAATGTTGTGAAATGGGTTATAACAAAGTAGTGGTTGAAATGGATTCCCTTATTACTATGCAGTTCTGTACTAAAAAAATTGACGGGATTACATGGGAAATCGCTTATACTGTGAATGGCAGTTTAAAGAGAGTATGGACTTAAAGTTTCAACATATTTTGCGGGGAGGGAATGCAGTTGCTGACTTCTTTGCATCTGTCGGGTACCAGACTCAAGTTAAGGGACAGGCTCATGAGCCACATGCGTTCAAGACTCTATAAGGCCTCCTTAGATTATATAGTATGCATATGCCTTGTATTTCGTGTAGATAGGTCTCATGCATCATACTTAGTGTTAGATTCATGCATAGCATTTGCTCCTACAAATTTGTAATGATTTTGGAGATAAGGCACGTAAGTCCCCTTCTTTTGCTTTGTAATTATTTTTTATAATTAATAAAATTGTATCTCCAACTAGGATTTTCGAGCCGAGATACTTTTCTAAAAAAAAAATGTAACCAATGGCGTATATGCAGATAAGTTGTTTAAACCCCAAAGCAATAAGTTTAAGTAATGTAAAACGTTTTTTTAATTAATTAATGAGATAAGAGCGAGTAAGGAATTTAAAAAAATATGTAAGGGCAAAATAGGAAATCAAAAGTTTTTCTTCCATACACACTTTTATATATTAGTGACTAGTGATTATTAAGGGTGACTATATTGACATCATGCTTTTTTACCACCTATCTCATAGTATAATTGCATTTAATTTCCTTATTTTTTCAAATTTTTACATTTGTATCCTAATTAACTTATTTATGTAATATTTTTTTATTTTTAATATTCTATGTGACATCTTGTATTATATAATATATTGATTTTAAAGATTTCGTTGTTACAACTTTCTAAATTTTTTTAATACAAAAGAATACAAAATTATGCAAAAAATTGAACATATACCCATTATAAGAATATGATGTGATAATTAAACGAAAAACTCGAGAAAAAATATGGTAAAAATTGATAGGGACCTAAATATTACAAATAATAAAGATTGAGGTTCTTCACTCTAATAAAAATGTAGTATGGATATCAAAAAGTGCAGTGTATATATTTTCTCATATATTAATTAGTAATACAGGACGGTTCCGCTAACAAATAAATATTTTGACAAAGAACTATATCCCTTAGATTATGATAATCTTGCCGTATGTATTTATCTTACCAAAATTAACTAAAAATCCTATATTAACATAGTCCTCATCTTTTTGTATTTAAAACAATTCTTCATTTATATATTTATCTCCAATAGACCAATTATCACTCTCAACGTTCAAACCCTTGCAAATCAAAGATAAGAAAAAATGAAACTGCATTTCTCCAAATAAAATACTTGGAAATCAAAATCAAAATTAAAGTACGCATCTCAATAAAAAAACACTTCAATGTATACCCAAACCAAACTTCCAAAATCTTCACTTGTAGACTGAATAAAAATTACATTTCTCAATTCCGACAAGTCTATAATATTTTCAGCAAACTTTAAGCAAATTTTTATAATAAAAATAAATCAAAATTTTCTTTTTTTTTTTGTGCTTAAAAAAATTAAAAATAAGTGGAGATTTTGGAAGTGTTTAGTTTGACGATTCATAGTTGTATTAATCTTTTTATCATGTTTTATGGAGCTTTTCTGAAAAATTGATTTTTCAAACGATCATTCCTAACAATCCATTTTAATTTTGGCCAACAATATTTTGATTTAAGAGTCATTGATTCTGGAGAAATGTATTTTTTATTTTTCTATTTTGATTTATTTACAATGATTGGGGAGGAAATTTATAATTGATTTAATTAAGATAAATATAGACATGAAGATTATATTAATATATAGATTTATATTTAATGAGTGGGATAAATACATACTGTAAGATTATTTTAATATAAGAGATGTAATTCTTTGTCAAAATTATATGTCATATTCATTGGTTAGCGGAACTGTCCTAGTAATAACATATGTGATGATTATATATTAGTGATATATAAAATTATTGTGCAAAAAAAGATATATAAAATTATCCAAATGTAATTTTATAATTAAAAAATTACAGCATTTGTCCTAGTACAATTGTTGGCTTCAGTCAACTTTCTTGTAAAATAATTGGAAATTGTACTAGAATTGCTGGATAAATTGCTAGATAAAATAACTATAATTGATTATTCAACGTCTATTGAGTTAGATCCGACTCTGTGCATGGAGTCTGACTGCCAATAAAAAACAACATCAGTACATGGTATAATTCAATTTTTCTAATTAATTGTCAAGCTATTAAAATCAATAACCTTTTGCTCAAATCATAACCAAATTAATTTGGGTATACCAATCTCTCTAGCATAACTTTGTAACCCAAGCATTGCAAAACACAAACTTCTATCACCTTGACATTAACTCAGGATCGGATTGAATCATATTTATTGTTTCTAATTGGGTTAGTATCACAAATCATCGCCAACCTTTGAGTTAAGGATCGGCTGGGTCCGCTACCTTTTTTTCGACTTCTTGAGTCCCTAACATTTCGTAATTTCACACGATGTCATTTTTGAAGGATTCCGTCAATATTACCGTTAACTTTATAATAAAATTACCGTTTTATCCCTTAACTTTTTAATTTTTAATTTTAAAAACAAAAGATTTAAAAATATTAAAAATAATAAAAATTATAAAAAAAAAAAAGAAAACACCCTCCCCTCCCCTCCCAAGAACAGCAACTTGAATGCGTCCATTTTTGGTGGCCAAAAAAATGTTGTCATTTTCAGTAGCAAATTCGGGGGGAGTGATTTACCTCCCATTTTAGCCGTCGAAAACAGCAGCATTTTACTGCCGTTTCTGATAACAAAAGTGTTGCTAGAAATGGCAGCACAAAAAGGGCAGAGACTCCCCATTGTGCTGCCAGAAAATGACAATAGACTGCTGCCATTTTCTAGCAGCACTGATGGGGGGGTGAATCTTCCCATTTTGGCCGTTAGAATGCTGCCATTTTCGGCAGCCATTCTTGGGAAGGGAGGGGTGGGTTTTTATTTTTTTATTTTTATTATTTTTAAATATTTTGTTTTTTTAATTAAAAATTTAAGGGGTATAATGGTAATTTTTTTGGAAAGTTAACGGCAATATTATCAGAGTTAGTCAAAAAGGACATATCATGCGAATTTATCAAAGGTTAGGGACCCAAGAGGTGGAAAAAAAGATTGAGAACCCAATTGATTCTTAACTCAAAGGTTGGTGACGATTTGTGAAATTAACCTTTCTAAGTTTGGGAAAATAAAAATGGTTAAGTAGATATACCAAACCAAATTAAAATAAAATGTTTTGATTCTCGTTTGATTCCTTTTTTTTTTGGTTGTTATTGCCATTATTATTACTAGATTTTTACCCGTGCATTACACCAGAAGATATCTTATCAAATTATATAGATAAATATCAATATTTAGTTATAATGAATTATGACAAATAATAAGTTAAACTAACTTTTCGTTTCCTCGATGTCATCTTAAAATAATTATAATGTACAATAACTTGAAAGCAATTAACCCGATCTAGTATCATATAATATGGCACTATATTGTGCCATATAACCATTTGATGTATCTGATACTTGCTACATGGTATATAGCACCATATAACCATGTAGTGTGTCCCAAAATGCTACATGGTCATATAACACCATATAGTGTTAGAATTTTTACGATTAAATGGCCAATAAAAAAAATAAATTTATTTACCCTTTGATACACAACGAAAGAGGGACTACATAGTATGAAATGGTTGTTAGCCTGATGGTATTGGATAGTAACATCCATTTTTATTATTTTTTTTTGCAAATATATTAGATCGTCACAGATGATGTAAACTATAAAATTATGCCATTATAATAAAGGAATATTAAATAATCACAAACAAGAAATATGAAGAAGTTATAGTTTGATAACATATAATGGAATTGATGACTTTAGTATCTATACCAAAAAAGTAAAAACGAACTAAAGGAACCAAATTGAACGAGGACTCTTCATTCTCAATTTTATTAATGGTATGATGGACGAGGACTCTTCGATGAGAGAGAGAGAGAGATAGAATCTTCAGATAATGACCAAAAATTAAAAACTAAAAAGTAAAAGGGATAAACATCAAAGTGATTGCATTGATTACTACAAAAAAGATTAAAATGACCAAAAAAACCCCCACTTAAAGCATTTTGAGCGAGAAAATTACTGTCAAACTATACCGCAGCACCTCTAATCTAATTAATATATAGATTATTATTATTATTATTATTATTATTATTATTATTATTACAACAAAATGATTATAGTTGAAGATGATCAAATATTCAAATCTTGAATTCTTGATCAAGGCTGCGGGGAGCTTACCAAGATACAATAATTATAATATGGTGACAAGTTTACTTAATTTAAGTGACATGTTGAACTTACTATCTTTAATTGGTTGTTTATGAGCCTTCACATGCTTATTGGCCTTCAAACCTACTATTTGCACATAAACAACTAATTTAATTTGAGCAATTTTAGGGGATATGAAAATGGGACATTATTATGTGACATTTTCATGTGGCACACATTTATTGGGTGACGATTACATGACTATTTTTTCATCATCCAATACAAGTGTGCCACATAAGAATGTCACCTAATAATGTCCTCTTAGAATTTTTCAATTTAATAAGGTTAACTAGTCTATATGATCATGTCAGTTTTTCATGTCAGAAAAATATATTTTCTCACCAAGATACTACAGACCATATAGGTTTTTGCAGTTTCAGTTTGATTCTAATGTTACAAAAATAATAGATAAAAATAAGAAGGAAAAAAATGAAGTATTGATTTTTATTTCGGCATGATTCCCATAGAACCATAAACCAGGAACCATGCCCAGCAATTTTTTACATGGAATTTTCTATTTCTAGATGAAGAAAAGAGAAAAGCAGGGAGGAGGGGAGGGGAAAAAAAAAAGGTCAAGGAGAGAGGCTTACAGGACACGTTTGTGCACAGAATTAAATCAGCCTATTTACCCCAAATCACGATTTCATCTCTTTTCATCTCTCTCTCTCTCTGAAAGACTGGAAAGCGTAAAAATGGCGACCTCAATTCTCCCCATCTTGCTCTTCTCTCTCCTCGCCGTCACGGCCTCCGCCCGCCCCTGCAAAACCCTCTTCTATTTCGCCACAACCACCACCTATTATCCTCATGCCGGAACCCAGAACCCTAACCCTAACAACCCCAATTTCATCTCCCAAAAGCCAGCGTTTCTCTCTTCTCCGCGGTATCTGACTCTGGTTTTGACCACCACCACCACTGCTCGGATCCCCCGTCACTACGCAGCCTTGAATTTCAAGGATCACCCTCGCCCGATCGATCTTGAACACGATATGGTGTCGTCCGATGGTCCGGTTAAATTCTACTCCTCCGTCTCGAGCTCGATTAGGGATCGCACCAAGGATATCATGAGTGTCGTTGGGGCGCTGCTGTTCGGCGTCGGTTGCGGGGTCCTCACCGCTGCAACAATGTACTTCGTCTGGTCTCTGGTCTCTCCCCAACGCTTTGACTTCGACGATGATTCCTCCTTTTCTTCTGACGACGACGACGACGTCAACGCTACCAAGAAGATGGGGTATGTTGCTATTCCAACCCAGCCAAAGGTTGTTGACGATGACCTCAAGAAACCTGCAGCTCCTGCCAAGGAAGCAGTCTGCTTGTAAGCCTTTTGTGAGCCTAAAGGAATCATTACTAGATTCTGTCTATCTATGTATTTACTATTCATGTCATTGTGCTACTACGAACTGCTTTTAACTGTGATGATGACGATCTGCTACCATGGGTTGCGCTGTGTTCTTCTTCTATTTTACAATTACTTTCTTGGTGTGAATCGAATAGATAATATCGATTTAATATGTTCTCCACGTCTAATTATTTGGTGCTTTGTTTGGTGATTACTGTAGCTAGTAATTTCGCAAACTGTTTACGCGATGATTCTGGATTAATGCACATTTCCTGTTTGTTCTTCTTTTCTTAAAACTCAGTGTTAAGAATGAGTTGTGGCTGCAAGGTATTGAATTGTGTTGTTCCACTTTAAAGGCTTTGTTCTGCAGTTAGGACTTAGCAAAGAAGTCGGACAAAAGTGATTCTTATGGGCTAGGTTATCTGTTCATCTTCTATCATGAACGTATGATATGCATTTTGCAATGAAAAGATTGAATTTCGTTCCAGTTTTCTTCTCTCTGTCTTCTTGATACTTGATTTCCATGCTTGTGAAGTTGTTTTTACATTTTAAATGATGCCTGGTTTGTGTAAACTCTAAAACAAGAAATCTAAGAAGATGTACACGAATTCCATGTCACTGTATATAATGCTGCTTATAGGTGTTAACCTAATTCCAAATTAAGCTTTTGTGAGATGCTGTGGAATAAAGAAATGATGTCATGGTGTGGATTCTTATGCGTTTAGGTTATCTGTTTATCATCTATCATACTTGTATGAGATGTACTTTGCAATGAGAAGACTGAGATTTACCCCCTTTTTTCGTCTGTCTTCTTGATACTTGATTAATTGATTTACATGCTTATGTGGTTTTTGACATTTTAAAAGACACCTTATTTGTCAAGGTTCTGAAACAAGATCTTGAAGATAAATTCCATCTCACTGTGCAAAATACCGCATATGTGGGTTGACAGATGTTCAGATACCAATTTTTTACGACTAGGCCTTGTTTAGGGATGGTTAATCTTCATTTTTGTTTGTTCTTAGGCATGTCACAACTTAGAAAAGCTTAATTTGAAATTATGTTTATTGAAGCAAATTAATAGTCTATTCATCATCATTACTTGGAACGAAGTTTTAGCATTTTGATGATCAGGGTGTGGTCGCTCGCAATAAAGAAGAGCGCATCTTCAGTGTAGTAGTTGTGAGCATGCCTTGATTGTGATCCTATCATAGACTTCAATGATGCTAGCATATTTTGAAATTTTAACTATACAATCTCAGTTAAACATCCAGAGATTCCGGTTGGCTTGTGCATCATGATAGAATCCTTCCTTATCGGCTAGGATGTATCTAACTTTACACCATTGCTCACTTAGTTGAGTTGCTTGATGTATTATCCATCATGAATCTCTACTTTTACTAGTTCATCTGGATGAATTAAATCCGTGGGCTCTAACTTAGCATACAGGTGCCGAATTTACTGATGAACACCGGAGATCGATTGTCTATATTCCAAGGGTCCTTTTGGTTGGAAATTTCAGGCACAATTTGTTTAGTGCTGTTGGCGTGCCATCAGCACATCACCACAGCTCCCAAATCACATCAATGGCAATTTTTAAGCCACATCATACTTCTGGTGTTGAAATTTTTTGGTACTTTTGGACAAGGTCCCAGAATTGCATCAGAGCAGCTAATGTTTTGAACACAAGAACAAGTCTTGTGCATCATTCAGATTATTATTTATCTTTGCTATTGTGACCTGGACCCTCAATGATAATGTTATCCTCTCGTTTGTGATCTCTGCCCGATACCCCTTAACACTCTAGTTCTACTAGTGAAGTTGATCACAAGTTAGCTTCCTTATCTTCTCCTTTGTGATCTATACTCAATATCCCTTAACACTATAGTTCGACTACTAGTGAATTTGAGCACGAGTAAGCTTCCTTTGAGAATGTGCAGCACATCGTGTTGTATCCAATTGCTTAATGAAGCCACGTGAAAGATTGCTTAGAATCAAATCCACATAATTAACAAATAAATTTCATTGGGAAGAGGCTAGTTTCTTAGGTAATTAAGTTTGAAATTTTCAATGTAAAAATATTGCAATTGAGTTTCAACTTTCAATTATGGTAGATACATAGCTTTAGCCTTTTATTTTGACAATTAAAGAGGATTCAAGAGACAAAGAGGAGAGAGGATGAAACTCCCGAGTCCAAATAGTAGTAGTAACTAGCAAGAGTGCAGGCTCGGGATTACAACAAGAGGAAACTTTTTGTGGACAGAGGTTCCGGGAGCTTCAGTCATGTCCAAATCTTCTTCTAGTGCGAAGTTAAATTTATGCATCAATTTTGCCAACGTAAGTTCAAGGACACCCATTGCAAATGTAGCACCAGGACAGCCTCTACGACCAGTACCAAAGGGGATCAATTCAAAATCGAGTCCTTTCAAGTCTACTCTTGTATCAAGAAACCTCTCCGGGTGAAACTCTTCAGGATTTTCCCACGATAATGAATCTCTTCCAATTGCCCATGCATTGATTATCACTCGAGTTCCCATTGCAATGTTGTACCCCATTACTTTAGTATCTTGAGTTACTTCTCGAGGGATCAGTAATCGAAGCGGAGCATGTAGTCTTAAGCTTTCTTTGATCACCAACTTTAAATAGGGCATTTTGTCTAGATCTTCTTCTGTTATCTCTAACTTGCTTCCAGCCACTTGTCTCAACTCGTTCTGCAGTTTCTTCATGACTTCCGGGTGTTTTAGAACCTCGGCCACTATCCACTCTAAGGCTGTGGATGTGGTATCTATACCAGCAGCAAACATATCCTACAGCAAAGGGAGAAAATTAGATTCTAATCAAATGGTTTCTCAAATGAAACCCATTTAGTGAATAGCATTCTTATCTAATGCATATAGAGGCAGAAACAGAGGTGTTCTTACAAAAATGACAGCTTTGATGGTATCAGTATCAATAGGGGAACTTGAACTATGTTCCTTCTGAATTTCCAGCAATATGTCCACAAAATCTGGTTCTTTGCTTCTTCCATCATTACAATGCTTTTGATTTGTATGCTCTTCAACTACACTCGACAAGAATTCATCAAACGATCTAGCTACTTTGTCTACTCTGGCATCCAAGCCATTGACGCGATTAATCCAGTTAAGCCATGGAATGTAATCCCCCGGGTTAAACGCACCTAAAACCCCCCCGATTTCCTGGAACCATAACTCTAAGTTCAGGCTTCCTTCTCTGCCATCATATTTCCTCCCAAGCACCACTCTAGATATGATATCATTAGTAAGTGACACGAGTATATTGCTCAAGTTTATCGAAGATGTTGAAGAAGAGCAAGCATGTCTAATTTTCTCGATCATAAGGGACGTTTCTTCTTCTCTTATTCCACGGAAAGATTGAACGCTCTTGTTGCCCAAGAGCTGATGGACACATATGCTTCTAACGCGCCTCCAATGCTCACCATAAGGAGCAAAAACTATGTCTTTGGAGCCATAAACGATTTTATGCATAATGCTTAACCTCGGCCTGGTGGAGAAAATCAAATCCTGATTCTTGATGATCTCTCGAACAGCATCGGCAGAGGAGACAATTAGTGTTGGAAAACTCCCAAGATGAAGCATCATCAGGTGTGCTCTTCCGATCTCTGGATAGTTCTTGCAGCGAGCGATGGGGGTAGAAGCCGAGTTGGTGAAGGTTGCCGATCACCGGAAGCCGTAAGGGAGACGGTGGCACCCTTTTCGGGGCTGTTGAAGAAGCATTGAAGTACCATCTGTATAGGAAGATGATGAACAAAATGAAGGGAGCAAGAGGAACAATCCAAGGTGAGAAGGACATCATTTTCTTTTGTAAACAGATATAATTCATTTCTTTCTTCCCAAATACCAGTCTTTAATCTTGAATACAAATACTATTGGAGAGCCAAGTTCTGTAACTCTGATTAGCAGCCAATGTTGAATTTCAACATAATTTTTTACTCTGGATGCACAAAGTCAGATGGGGTTGGATTCCTTGTTGCTGTCATATAAAATAATTTTCCTATTCGTACGAATGAATGTAGAAAGCAAAAAATTTAAGTACTCCAGTCCAATGAAAAATCCACACATGAGATCTTGAACCTCATTTCTAGGATCCTTGAACCCACATGTAGATTAGTGTTTGGTTTAGAGAATCATATTAAGGTATTCCTTACCCCTGAAGTACTAGATATTTTCTCACTGAAAACGAAGTAAACTAAAATTATAATAATAATTGGCTGCGAAAAGGACCGGATGTTCATTAGTCAGCAACTGGGGGCTCAATCAATTTTATTTTTGAGAGGTAGCACCACCTAATAATAATAATAATAATAGTAATAATAATAAAAAATAAATAAATGACAAACTTTAGGGGTGTTTTTGCGAAGATGTTCAACTACTAGGCATTTGGTGTTTTTACGGTATTAGACATATTATGTGACATTATATCAGCAGTTGATATGATTTGAGAAGGGTGTGCAGATATCTTGATATTATGTCATATCACTATCTAGTGTCTGGTACCGTTTATGACCAATTACTTAGTAATTAAACATTTTAAAATGTTTTTGTCTTTGTGAAATTAGATATTAAGTCAAATAGAAAAGAGTATCCATATTCTTCACACTTTGGCCTTATCATTGAAGATTGCAAAAATCTCTCTCTAGAAATACATGGATTTGAATTTTTTTGTGTTAGACGACATGTGAACGTAATCGGCTCATCAATTAGCTAGAGCATTCAGTTCTATGACTGATTCTAGACATTGGTTTTATTTTTCTCAACTTTAATTTCTGATGTGCTTCATTTTGACAATAGTAATGAATAATTCTTTTCCCTTAAATAAAAATAATACTTGTATAAAAAAATAATAATTAAATAAAGTAATAAGCTATAACAACATGTGAATGAGTTTGCAAGAAAAACAATACGTGAATGATAAAAGAAGCAAAGTATACATACACCATAGTAAATGCATTTTTTGTAATAAAGTAAGAAAAGTGGGTGAGGTTTGACCCTTCAAATGTAAATAGCTAAACTACCTTCTCTATTTCAAAGTTACTATCTCTGTTGTCAAATATAGTTTAATTTTCCTTTTTCATCCGTCTCAAAATATAGTTTATTTTCCTTTCAAAAATATAGTTAGAGTATTAATTTTCTTTTATACCCCTATTTAATGAGATCGGAAGAGCAATAAAATACTATTATTTAAAGTAGAATATTTAGTAGATGAAATGATATATTAGGGAAATAATATTAAACTTTACTTTTTGAATACTAATTGCACTTTCCTTAATATATGTGAAAACTGGAATTGAAATATTTTTGTAGAAAATTGGAATTGAAATATTTTTGTAGAATGGAGATAATAGTACACAGAGTTTCTTGAAATTCATTTCCTACAGCCATTTTCAGTGGTGTGTGTTAGTACAAAATCTTGTGTAATCTTGGCATTCCTAATTTTTACTAAGTGTCGAAATATTTGTTACATAGTTTGCATGATATGGTTAACATATTATATTTTCTTTAGCATGCAAATTACATGTCTTGGCTGAAAAGATAATGTTGGGCATGTGTACATTGTCTTGAGGCTCAATAAAGGTTTAATTTATGCAACTTCTAGTTTCCTAATTTGAGTTATATTGTTATTACCATATTCAATTGGATTTTAACTTCTTGCGTGACAAGTTCAATTAGGATTAGGAAATTTTTGTGTTTATGGTATTATGCAATTCTAACTTTCCTTATGTTTTATTCCTACATGGACTCGGACTCTTTAAATCTTGTCTTACACAAGAATTCAAAGACCGTTCTATAAATACTCTTACAGGTCGAACATTGAAGAGACCACGATAGAGCCAAGCATTCTTGCATTATTCTAAAAACTCGACCGAAAGGAAAAGAACAAATACGCTACCATAAACCGCGAGATTTAATCTTGCGAACCGAACTTTCATGCTCTAAATCGTGTTTGCTTGGCAAACCCTTCAAAGTGCATTGATAGAAGATAAATATACGTACGAGGGACTATCCACACAAGGTTGAAGAGAGATCGGAAGAGCACACGTCTGATTCCCACGATGAGTTCAGGTGATCTATAGAAAGCTTGATGTATGTTTCTCTGTAAGCGCAAGAGTGAGAAATACAACGCACGTTGTCACATGTCAAAAGGCGTAAAGAGGGAGTTTCTTTTATAAGTTTTCCTTTTGAATGTTTAGTGTATATTGTGATATCACCAATTATCTTAAGTTGTACTAAACTCTTTTCTGTGTTTGTAGATTGATTTGTCCTGTAGCAAGGGTGCTCGCTGTTTTTTTCCTTTTTTAGTTCCGCGTCAACATATCTAGTATTATTTATTTTTCGCATACATACTCGAGCTAGACATATCTAGGCCGCGTTACACTTTAGACCAGATTAATTGTTGAAGTAGTTAGACAAGATACATCCTGATTAAAGTCTAGAGAACCACATATTGACAGTGTGGTTGGGTGTGATGTGGGGTGACGTTGTTTGGGGATGGGTGGGGAGGTGGGTTTATTTTTTATTTTTATTTTTTATTTCAAATTTTGAATTTTTTTATTTAAATAGATAAGGGCATAATAATAAGTTTAGTAAGGCTTAACGTATTTTTTGGACGTAAACCAAATAGTGATTTATCATGCGAATTTATAAAAGGTTTGAAAAAAAAGGAATGAGGATCACGTTGACACAAAGTTTAGTGGTTGGGAAAAGAAAATGAGAAGATAGAGCATACATAGAAAATTCTAAGTGGATATGAACATGCAGTAGTACAAATGCACACATAAAAATGATATAAAACTATGTGTATGATATTATGGTTTTCCATGTGGCGTGTCCTGATGTATACCACATAGTCATATGTCATCATATGATGCCATAACATAGATCAGAACTCAATGCACACATCTGAATATAATTTCCTGAAATTATTTCATAAATTAGTTTTTCACTGTTACAATAGAACTGCCAATATATGCATACAATCTAGACAAAATAAAGATACATCATGCAAGGTACCTACCATAAGCAACACACTCAATTTTTGAATTATTCCACATCTTCATAATGGTTGACACAATATTGGTTCTTGAACACAAATAGACGTAAAATTTGATCATGATGAATTAGCTTTCTTATTTTGGCAATGACAGATAATTCTGGAGCAATCGAGAGTTGGTAACTTATAGTTGTCTTAATAATTGCTAGTTGGAACCCGGGACAGGGTCACGATAAGAGGAGTTTTCCTACAGACCACGGTGCCAATGGCCTCAGTCATATCCAAATCTTTTTCGGCTACAAAGTTGAATTCCAACATTAATTTTGCTAATGCAAGCTCAGCAACAACCATTGCAAATGTAATACCTGGGCAGCCTCTGCGACCAAAACCAAATGGGATCAACTCAAAGTCGAGCCCTTTGAAGTCTATTCTTGAATTCAAGAATCTTCCTGGATAAAATTCATTGGCATTTTCCCACAACATGGGGTCTCTTCCGATCGCCCAAGCATTGATCATTACTCGAGTTCCAGCTCCAATGTCATACCCCATTAGCTTAGTGTTTTGGGCTACTTCTCGAGGGAGTAATAATGGAAATGGTGGATGTAGCCTTAGACTCTCTTTGATCACGGCCTTCAAATAAGGCATTTTGTCCAGATCTTCCTCTGATATCTCTAATTTGTTTTCGCCTACTCGTCTCACCTCTTTCTGCAGCTTCTCTATAATTTTTGGATGCCTTATAAGCTCTGATATTGTCCATTCTAAAGCAGTAAATGTGGTATCAGTACCAGCAGCAAACATATCCTGTCATAAGGAAAATGATTAGTAGTAGAAATGATTACCCCCACCGTTTTCGAAAATCCTAAAAGAGTTCAAAAAAAAAAAAAATGTAAACTACATTAAAAAACCATTCAAATAATAACAACCTCATCAAAAGATGAATACTCTTAATAGTTAATAAAATTATATAAAATGAAACAATAATACAATGTTCAACCACCTATTAAAAGATCAACTACAAATTATCATACATAAAGTTCAAATTATCATATATAAAAATTAGCTAATATAAAATTTAACCCAAAAAAAAATGTTGGGTGAAGTGGTGAGGGTTAAGGATTTTAACCAAGTCTATTGGAGTTTGATTCTTCACTAGCTCCATATCCAAATTTTTTTTCATATATCTATAAAAAAGGAAAAAAGAGGGAGATTATCAGGTCAGGGGGCCACTGCCCGTCAGCTCCCCATTAAGAATTTGGGTCGGAGACTTTGGCCCCGTACCCGCCTCACTACTTAATGGAGTAGGCATTCGGGGCGAGTCCCCACGGGTTTAGGGTAATGGGTTTGAAATTGCCATTCCTAATTAGTAGATTCAAACCAAAATAAAATTCTTTCTGCAGTGAAAATGAAGTCTTATTAATGTTTGAATAAAGAGGGATTCTTACAAAAATGACAGCTTTGATGGCTTCCATTTCAAGAGGGGAGTTGGAAGTGTTTTCCCTCTGAAGCTTGAGCAATATGTCCGCAAGATCTGCTTTACCATCGAAGCCATCAAGATCCTCCTTCCTCTGATTCTTGCTTCTGTGCTCTTCAACAACATGCGACAAGAATTCATCAAACGATTTAGCCACCTTCTGTAATCTGGCGTCGAAACCATTTATGCATGACACCCATTTAAGCCATGGAATGTAATCCCCTGGATTGAAAGTGACCAGTAACTCACTAATTTCCTTCACCATTAAATCGAAATTTAGGCTATGTTCTCCATCACCATATTTCCTCCCGAACGCCACTCGACTTATAGTACCATTAGTAAGCGACACCAATGGATTGCTCAAGTTTACCCGAGATGAAGAAGAGCTCAAACTTTTAATTTCCGCGATCATAAGGGACGTTTCTTCTTCTCTTACTCGTCGAAAAGACTGAACTCTCTTGTGGCTCAAAAGCTGAAGCACGCATATACTCCTAACATGCCTCCAGTACTCCCCATAAGGAGAAAAAGCTATGTCTTTGGAGTCATATGCAACTGCATCCATCACCTTCAATTTTGGCCTATTTGAAAAGGCCACGTCCTGTTTTTTCGCGATTTCTTGAACTGCTTCAGCAGAGGAGACAATTAGTGTTGGTATACTGCCTAGATGAATCATCATCACAGGGCCATATCTTTTGGATAGTGCTTGGAGAGAGCGATGGGCGTGTAAGCCGAGCTGGTGAAGATTACCAATCACCGGAAGCCTTGGTGGAGATGGCGGCGGCATCCTTTTCCCGGCTTCTGAAGCAGAATTGGAGTACCATTTGAAAAGGAAGATGATGAACAAAGTGAAAGAAACAAGAACAACTACCCATTCATTTGAAAAGGAAACCATTTTCTTTTCTCAAAAGAGAGGAAATTTTCAAGAAAGTCTTCTACTCTATATATTGAATTCAAGCATATAAATTTTGCTTGGATTCAGAAAGTCATCTGGGGTTGGATGCCATGTTACTGTCATACAGTATTCTTTATTTTTAATCATTAGATGCAAACAAAATTAAACTAGAAATCAGCATCGAGATTTTCATTTGAATTTTGCATGTGATGTTCTCTTATTTTATTAACTAATTATTATATATCATCGTTGCCACCTAGCTAACAATTATCAAATAATTAATTAATAAATTTCACTATTTTTTGTGGTGTTTAATGATGATATCATAGTATCATATTCGGCTACAGGCTGGAACCGTTTATAAAAAAGGGAAAGAAATAAAACTTAAATATATATTTTTCCTTTTTCTGAGATCATGTGATACACAGGTTTCATTAACTTATGCTGTAAAGATGATTAACATATTCGCTCTTAGAGGGATGTTACATCACAACGTTTTAAAAGCATTATTATTATTATTATTATTATTATTATTATTATTATTATTATTATTATTATTATTATTGCAATTTGATATGTTTGGGACCAATTCACCATTTTGCTTTATTCAAAGGACTAAAGTGTATTTTTGTTAACTCTCATTTATCCATAAATCCAAATCACTTTGGCATTATTATTAGGATTATTATTATTCCTTTAAAAAAAAAAATTATTATCATTGTTGTTGTTGTTATTGTTCTTATATTATTATTATCATCACTACTGGTGCGAGAAACACTTCATGAGTCAATACTTGGGGGTGAAAAAGGAAATTTGTCCTAGAAAGTTGTTTATATGGACTTATACTCGTGCAATTACTTAAAGGATGTCCCAGTAGGCCTGACATCAGTTTTTCTATAGTGTCCAATAGACACTATTTGTGGAGTTCAAACTGTGATGTGGCAAGTGTCCATTGGACACATTAGGGGGAATAGGGCCATCATCTTTCAATGTGTCCAATGGACCCATATCACAGTTTGGACTTCATAAATGGTATCCAATAGACACCATAGAAAAATCTGGTCGGGCATTGATTGATGTAGTTGATGAACAGAAGGTTGTCAAATGCTACCTTATTGCCGAGTCCAATTGCAAAGTGTAAAAATATCTTAGATCTAGAAATATAGAACTCTATGCATGAAGTATTAGCGGGAAAAGTATCAGCGGGAAAAAATATCATTCTTTCTACATAAATGACCTAACATTTTCAAAATCTCTCTCTAAAACAGACTTACACACACTTGAAAAATCAATCAAGTTTGTGATACCGATATCAACTTAAAATCACATGACAATATATATAAAAATAATTTATGTGTGGAAAACATCCATTTTCTGCTCCCAGTTTTCTATTTGTCAAACAACTAGTAATCACTTATCCATATATACATTAATGACAAATGTTCTTTAATTGACTTTCTTAACCTATACATTTTAAGTCATTAGCTTTAAGCACATATCTTAATGTAACGTAATTAAATTTTAATTGAGTACCAAACAATGTGAGTTTCGTACTATTTAATTTTTTTATTAGGATTAGGAAGTTCAAGAAAATAAGTGATAAATAAAAACGAAAATTATTGTCTTCTATGGACTGAATAGACTAAATTAACAGTGCTTATTTGAATTTGCTTTAAAGTAGGGATATATTAGTTATTTAACTTTAATGTTTAATTTGAAAACAAAAAAGATATCCAAATAAAATTATTTGTGTGGGAAATTGAAGTAAATTAAAAAGTTATAGATATACAATCTGGAGGACATGAACTCTAAAAGAATAATGGATTATTCCTGGTGTACAGATTATTTCTACAGATTAGTATACAGTTGCCTCTCTGGCCTTCCACCCTAGCACTAATTGAATGACTTGGAAAATTTATATTCTCGTCAAATCTCAAAATGGTACTCCGATGAAATTAACCCTCCTCTCTTTTCAGACCCGATCAAAAAGAAGAAGAGCGCGGGACTTTTTCAGGTACCAGTATCATTGTCGACAAGGATTAGAAACTGTGAAAAGTGGAAATCAAAGAATTAGATGATTTGACATGAAATTATTAAAGCCAAAACTTTCTCCAGTTTTCACAAAATTCAACAGCCAAGCCCCATTTCCAGAACTCACATAAACCCGAAAATCTACATCACGCTCTTCTTGAGTAAACTCTAGGCCGATTCATTCCACCTGGCCAGCAAGGAAATCCGAATGGTAGAAAGAGCACATCAAGGCTATAAAACCCAGCTTACAAGGAAAAAGATTGTTAAGGCTTCACTAATCTTGTACTGAGCCTAATTATTCGTCTAAGTATTTGAAAGGGCTACTTCATATTCACTTTTAAGTATTTTCCATTCAATTTCTGCAGGTTTAAGGCTAGCCAACTATCTAGGCAATAATTACTGGAGTTCTCAACAAATATGTTTAATGTCGTATACTTGACGTAAATATGAACCACGGTCGACGTGAATATGAACCAATAGCAACTTCTTGCTGAGGTAAAAACATGGATTCCTTAAACACCCATTTCAAAATCTAAAGACGAGTACAACTTTGCTGAAGAGTTGTTAGTTTGCCTCGTAGAATTATTGACTACAAGTGCTTCTTCATTGTCAGCCTGCACTTTCTGTTGTAGTACTGTGGAAGATGAAGGTGTTGCCGGAAACAAAGGTCAGTTGCAGAGGAAGTTGGGTTGAAGAAGAGGAAAAGCCGTACGTGCCAATATCAGTTGCAGAGAAAGTTTGTCTTGCGGCTAAAATGTAGTATAAAGTGTGAATTTTCTTGGTGGACCATGAGGCGGAGTCCATCTCAGTATTGTCCACGTGGCATTTGTAAGGCTATATGCTAAAGGGTACTCCTAGCACTACTCAAGAATTATTAAATTTGTGATAACCCACTTTACTAATTTCAAAGTTCAATTTTTACCGTCAAAGTGAAAAGTGTAATAGTAAAGTCAATGTCAAAATTTGGACTAAGATTTATTAATTTAATTTTTGGGGCTACCATATAAACAATTAAATAAGTTTGAGAACTTTTATGGAATCATACAATAAGGTGGTAAGTTTAAAGATGTAAAACATCAAGTTAGGGACCAAAATGCACTACAATACAAAGTTTGTGATTAGAAGGACACTTTTGGGAAATTAGCATCCAAATTATCTATTTGCTTACAAATGGGAACCGAGAGAAACAGGGGAGAAAGAGACCGAGAGAGAGAGAATATTCGGGAGACTTGCTCGAGCACCAAAAAAAAAAAAAAAAAAGGGAAAGGAAAATTGAAAGATGCTTGGGACAAGAAGAAGAAGAAGAATACAAGAGTTCAAACAAGTAAGCTTAATTGTTTTTAAGCTTTACATGTAAGTTTAAGATGAAATTTTCATTTAAGGTTTAGGAGATTTCTTGTGAATTAATACTATAGCATAAGTTGTTTTCCATAAGTTGAAAAGTCGGAAATTTTTCTCTAGATATAGAATACACTAAAAATTTGATATATATATATGTGTGTGTGTGTATCAAATAGTGTGAAATTTTGTTTAAGGGGTTAGGAATTAGTATTAATTGTTATATCTAGTGTGCATTTGACTGTATATTATATATGTGTATGTATACATAAAAGAGAGAAGCAAGGAAAGTAAAGACAGAGGCAGCGAATTGTGGCAGAAAAAAAAATTGGAAGATTCTAATTAGGAAATGAGAAGAAGAATACAACAATTTAACTTAAGTGTTATTTTCTTTAAGCTTGATTTATATAAGTTTAATGTATAAATTATGTTTAGGAGTTTATGGAATTTTTATGAATATAGGTTGTAATTTAATTTACTTCATGTTTTAAAGGCATCAAATTGTGATTTGATTATGAAATTTGGGGTTCTTGAGGTTATTATATGAATTTATAGTAGGTAGTATAAAGATAAAATTTTATAGGGAGTAAATAAGTTGAAATTTTACATATAAGTTGATATTATGATTTTATGGAATAATAGCATGGCAATTGTCAAATTTGGTGAAGTTGAGGTTCAATGAAAGTAATGAATAACTAAAAATTTAAAAGCAAGAATAGAAAATTTTGTTGAAGGCTTAAAAATTTATGTTTAAGGGTGAAGAGTTGGTGTTATTATCTTAGTGGATAATTGAGATTTTAATATGTGATACTATTGCAATTTCTAAGATGGAGTAAATAAAGCCTAGAATAATTATATGAAAGGAAGCAAAAGATGTCAGTATTGAATCATGGGAAGCCAAGTATGAATTCAATAAAATGACTTTAAGGTTGAAATTATTGTATAGGTCATTTCTGCCCAACGACTTTAGGAGGCCACAACCGATAAAATATGTTGAAGTTTAGTAAGATACAAGTTGAAAAATGATCTTCTATGAGTTGTCTATCATCCAAAATTGGAATGACGCCGTTTGGAGGTCGGTAGGAGTTTTTATGACATGTTTTGTGAAAGTGGTTATTGTATACCCGAGAACAGATTTTTGGAGAGGTGAAGAAATATTTTGGTATTCTTAACGTGGTTTTCTTGAGCTCAATTTTAGATATAATGAGCTAACATGAGTTCTCTACATTCTAGGAGAATCTCAGGAAAATACGACGCTGTTCTTGATTATTAAATGGCTTTAAATGTGCATTGCCCAACTATGAAAACTTAAAAATCCTTGTTTGAAGAATTTAAATGAAAAGGGGACTTGAAATCAAAAAGGGAATTTCATGTTGATAAAATTTGTTGAACTAGAAGCTCTTTAACTAGTAAATGAGCAAGAAAGAAGATAAATAGAATAGAGCAAGGATATTATATATAGATACATGATGATTGATAAATTTTAAACTATTAGGTAAGTTAAGAAAGAAAGAAACAAGTGAAAATAAGGAAAAATATGGAAATGAAACTATAGTTGAAAGTATGTAAAGTATGAGTATTTAAAATAGAAGAAGTTCATTAGAAAGGAATTAGATGTTAAGTAGAATTTTATATAATGTTGCAGGAAATGATAAAAATCAAAGAGAATGAGACACGAAAGGAGGCTACTTAGCCGAGTGGATATTTTCCTCTTCTTCATTTCTTCTAAATGAAAGTTGAGTTATACTTGATTTCACATGGATTTGCAATACTTTACGATGATGATATATTTCTATGAATTTCACAAAAATTGATATTTTCTTTAGAAAAGTTTAAGAAATTGATGAATGTAATGTTTAAGGACATTCAAAGATATGATTTATTTGAAGTTTAAATGATGCATGATTTGAAAGTTCTCCAAGTTGTATCCTACGTTCATGAACATGCCGCCTTCGGGTGAAGGGGCCTATATGGCTCAAGCTGACCAAATGATATGCCGCCTACGGGCGAAGGGACCTATGGCTCAAACTGACTAAATGATACGCCGCCCAGGCGAAGGGGCTTAAGTGCTAGCTATAGCTTAAGCTAGTTGTTGTGCCGCATAGGGCGAAGGGGTCATAAGGGACCTATGGCCCAAGTTGATGTCTATGCTCGTATGACTTGTATCATGATCATGTGATGTTGGATAGATCGGATTGGGGAAAGTTTTATGAGGATCTTGAAAAAAAATGATTTTCATGATACTTACAAGAATGGCAATGACTCTATAAATGTTTCGATGTGTGATGAATTCGAGTTGATGAATTTTATGATAATTGTTAGAATGAAATATGTTCATGATGTTTTCAATACGTAATGATTTTATAAATGTTTATGTTATGCTGGAATTGCGTTTAAATTATGAAAGTTAAACATTTGAGATTTTGTAAAGTTATATTATGATTTTCCAAAGCATGTTTGTTTAAAACTTCACTCACTGGGCTAGTTAGCTCATATGTTTTCCTAAATGATTTTCTTTTCAGGTAGCAATCGGAGTTTGGGCAACGTATTATTATCGAGCCTGCTATTTTTGAGAATTAAGCCACCATGGAATGAAATTGATTTTTATAAGATTTGTCAATCTATTGGGAGTATGTGTGAATAGTAATTGGGTTAGTATATTTATTCACTACAAGAAATAAGTCAAATAGCCGCGACTCGCGCCGCCGCAAAATGCATATATGTCATCACAAATGTGTGATAGCAGCGACAAAGTCGCCCGTGAATGTCGCGGTTAAAAACTCGTAGTAGTAGATCCATAGCGGTGACTTCTGTCGCCGCAACCTAGGAGCCACTCAATAGCGGTGATGCAGTCACTGCTGTATAATCGATGAGTTTTGGCCATTAAAAAAAATTTTAACCTGACCTGACCCACCCCGCCCCAGCCCCATAACCTGATCCTTTTCCATCTATATTTAATTAAATATTATTTGCCAATGTGAGGAATCGAACCCATCACCTTGAATGCAAAGACATGGTACTTCACCAACTAGACTAACTTAACATTTGGTTATTACCTTGCTTTTATAATATATATTATATAGATTATTATAACTATAGTGACGAATATCTTCTTTATAACAATAATTTTCTGTCGCTAAATACAAGAAAAAAGGCGGGAAATTTTCCCGCCAATCATGTAAAGACGATATATATGGGTGGTCGTTTTAGATCAAGAAATATAGCGACAACTTTTACACGTCGCCGCTATAAATACCAATATATAGTGGTGACATCACTTGTTGTCCCTGTAGATACATCCTATAGCGACAACATTATGATGTCGCCGGCACAGGGTGACGACTACTGCGGCGACTTAAAATGGCCGTTGTAGCCAACGCTATAGCAGCGACATCTAACGTCGTCGCAAAATATCGCCGCTATAACTCCTATTTCTTGTAGTGATTCTTGTGGAAAGTATGATTTCTTGAATGATGGCATTTGTCATATTGTGTAGGGTTAGTGTGTTTGTTGAAAGTTATACAAGTTGGTTTTGTTAATAAAATAAATGAGATGCTGTCGAAATTTTTTAGAATAATTAGTATGTTCACGAGCATTGATGGTAAATTCTAGCTTTTAGTTGAAATTTATCATCGGCGCACATCACACTTCTAATAAGTTAGAGGTATTAGGAGTTGGTCGTGTTAAAATTGGTGGAGGGTATGGCTAGCTCGCTCAAACATCATCAGAATGTGGTTAGTAATAAGGGTGCTTTGGTAATTCAAAAGGTGAAAATTGGGAAGCAACTTGAAGAATACACCAACACACGAGACAATTGCAAAGATACACATGTTGTATGCGCATTTAGATGAGTGTAAATCTAAATTAATGGGAATTAGTTAAAAGAAAAAGCAAAATCCGTCTAATTGTAACTTAAAGCGGTTACATATCCTTTAGATTTGGTGGGATGACGATGATATCTTCACACAAACTAATAATTCAAAAATTAGTATATATGTGTGTAAACACACATTTGATAATTTATGATCTCTCAGAATTTGCAATTCTGAGACAATTCTAATTCTGGGACGAACGTGGAAGGAAGCAGGAGTGTCCAAAATATGAATTCTTTGACGGAACATTATATTTCCGCCATACAAATTTATTTCAACACCACATTTTAAACTGTTTTCTTTTTTTACTTAAATATCCATAGCTAAAATTACATTAATAACCATTGTTAAATTTAATCCCTTTTTTTCTTCCATCACAATCATAATTATCTTATTTTGAATACTTTTTAATAATTATTCTTTTTAATTCCCTTTTTTTAGTAATCAGTTGCCACAATTTTGATTTATAATATGACTCGACAACTTTATATTTTAAAGATTTATTTTCTTTACAGTTTCATTTTAGTACCTAACTTTTAAACGTTGCTTCATGAAGAATGATTTTAACCTTTTTCTTTTTATTTTAATATATCTTGCTTTCTATAACGTATAAATATATAGATTTATAATATTACTTAAGAATACATGATTGAATTGAAATTTAAAAAAAATATAATAATAAACGAATATTGTTAACTTAAAATCTAATTAATTTCAATTTTGTAGGACCAAATTGTTCTAAGTTAGAAGTTTTGAAAAATCTATACATTTATATTTGAGTTATTTGAAAAGCTAGTTAGAATATTTATGCTGCAACAAAAAAAAGTTGGAATATTTTGTTATTCAATTTCAATTTTTTTTTTTTAAAAAAATGATCAAATCAAATAAATTGATTAAATCTAATTTGGAAAGTTATAAATGATTTAGGATTCTATTAAATTAAGTTTGAGGTTTGTCTTTTAACTTTATATACGTACTTGCATTATTAGTTTGATCTTGAAAATTAGCTCAAATTAATGTTCATGATGAGAGCTTTGATTTAAGATCTAATTATTATATATTTTGACTTACAAACAATGTAAAAGAAAATAATTATGTTGTGTTAGATGTAATATATTTAGAAATATAAATATTTGATGTGATTTTACATACTTAATATAGATAATTAATTTCATGGGTATATGTGAAAATATATAGTGGTGTGCTAATTAAAAATGTCTTTTAAGCGTGGTACATTTATAATGTGGTGTGGAAATGAAAATTCGTACTGACAATATAATTGTCCTTCATCGACAGTAAGGTATGGCTGAGTATCAATATTTTGCTGCAATGCAGCCCCATAAATGCTTGCATTTGTAAACGAAAATTGATGAATATTAATTTTTAGGTAGTATGCAACTGTGGAATTAATTCGTATTCAATAGCATACTTTATAAGTGCAAGTGAAGAATTTTGCTATACAGTGATAGGCTTTAAGTTTTAGAAAGCTCCGGCTCCTAGAATTCCAGAAAGTATTTGAAAATGAACATTTTGTCAAGCTTACGATTTGTGAACGGCAGGAGTTGATATTTCTTGGAAACACAAAAATGATAAAGGTGACGTTTTCCTATGATGGACTATAGAACACATTAGTCCACTATGTTGATCATAGTGCTTCCAGCGTATTGATCTCTGATCGCTATTCATATTGTGAACTCATTGAATGTATCAACAATATTGCAATAGAGATTGAGTCCAGTCAATATTAATTTGAACTGAAATGTCGGCTCGGAGATTTTGGACCACTGTTGAACAACAGTGGCAACGTTGAACTTGAATGAAGATGATGATTATTAACGAACTAGATTTGGAGAAAACTAAAAGATTTGATATTGATTGTTAAGCACTCAAACTACTATAAAAAAATTAAAAAAAAAGAAAGAAGAGAATAGTAGTGAAGAAAAAGTAGCACTACTAAAAAACTATCTTTCAGCGATGGAACATTTCGTCGCCAAAGCCCCAAATTCCGTCGCTAAAGGTCAACATCGACGGAAAACTGGCCGTCGGTGAAAGTCGCGTCGCTAATGCTTTCCGACGGAATTTTTGTGTCCGCTGGAAATTTGCGATGGCCAACATGTTTCCGATAGCCTTATTCCGTTGGAAATTTCTGATGGTGATGGCCATCGGCCATCTTAAAAGTCTATTTAAAAATATTTTGACGGCCCCACTACCCCACCCTACCCGCCCTGCCTCGCTAGCCTACATCCGCTGCTGACTTGACCTGCCCACCGAATTAATTATTGCAATTGCATGTTCGGAGTTTCAAACTTATGACGTGGTGGTTGGGGAGTGAAGTCTCAACCGCCATGCTAGCTCACATGCTTGTTAATCTTTCGGCCCAAAATATATATAAACTATGTTCAAGTAATTTAACCAATTTGAAAATAATGAATTTCTTCACAAAACATTGAACTTTTATTTATTTTAATTTTTATTTATATTTAAATATATGTTATACTCTAAATTTTTTTTTTGCGAGTGTCAATTAATTTAATGTTTATTTACAACAGTTTTCTAGTTTGTAATATTCATTGTTTTTGTTAAAAATTAAAAAAAAAGCTCTATACAATTTTTTTTAATTATTAAAAAAATGGCAAAATATATTGACACTACACTTTTTTATAAATACACCACATTTTATTTACATAAATGGTATATAAACTTTATTTGTTTTTCATTTACATTCTTGCACGTTTTTATCACATCTTTTTTATTAACATTTTTATCAAATAATATTTCTTGTCTCAAATTATTATTTCCATACAATTTCTTTAGCATGAGACTTCTGAATGATTAAAAAACTAATTAGTTTGCACTAAATCATTTTTTTTACTTATTTAAATTATTTAGCGACTTTTTGAACAAAATTTTTATGAAAAAACCTTTGTTGTGTATGAAATATTCAAGTTAATAGACGGTTAAGAACAAAAATATGATAAAAAATTAAGAGCGTGAATACAATAATTAGAAAAAACTAAGGATCTATGTATAATAAAGTTAGAAATATAGTGTGATTATTAAAAATAGTGATGTGAATATAACCACCCAAAAAAATATCTTCAAAATATATATAAAGTGTATTCTAGTATTTTTGTCAATTTAAAAATAATGAACTTTTCTCTTAAACATATATAGTATTTAATATAACTTTTATTATATATTTAAATATATGTTATACTCTAAATTAATTTGTTTGTGTCAATCAATGTAATATTTTTTACACTAGTTTTCTATACTGTAATATCCATTGATTTAATTAAAACTAAAAAAATTTAAAAAGGCTGACTACTAGATTTTTTATTCTATTAATATTAATAAAAATTTATTTTACATATTATATTTTTTTTATAAATGAATTGTCAAACATTACTTGTCCATATTTAATGTTTATAACTATTCCATGTCAATGATGTCATTTGTGAGATTGTTCGTGCCAATTGTTGGTTTTTTTTTCTTTTTTTTAACTCTGTCGTACTTGTATATTTTTTTCTTAACTTTAGTTTCACTTTTAATTATGTAGTCAAAATATAAATCATTTTCTACTTTCGTATCTAAAAGTTATTGAAGATTAATACCATTTTTAATTATTCATAACATTTTTAATTTTAGAATAAATTTTATTTTCTATTGTATTTGTTAACAAATCTAGTGTATTTTTGATAAAAAGAATATGCATATTAAAACATTTATTTGATAAAAAGGGCATATGCTGGAGGGATAATTAATCAAATATCTTCAATGTTTTTTCAAAAAAATTTAATTAACAATATTTACAAAGTATAATTAAAAGCATAAATTTGGTCACAAAATCCGTCGGAAATTTCCAACGGCATCCTCGGGCCCTCGGAACTTTCTGACGGTATAATTAGGTTGAGGGAAAGTTCCGACGGAACAGTTTTCGACGGCACCTTTAGGCCATTGGAATTTCCAACGAAATAGTTTCCGACGGTGAAGGATGCCGTCGAAACTTTTCGACGCTAACCTTTGGCCGTTGGAAATTTTCGACGGAAAACGCGATCCTTCAGCAATTTCTGACGGAAAAATTTTTCGTCGAAAATTTTCGACGGATTTCTGCCCGTATCAAAGTTCTGACGGTTCCGTCGGAAGTTTGTGACGGATATGAATCCCTCGCAAAATTTCTGTCCCTGAAAGGGTATTTTTTAGTAGGATAGCCTAAAATTTACCCATCAGTAACGCATATTGAAGCCATCGAACAATCTATCCACAACTTTAAAAAGCTAAACTGAGTATCCGTTTTGTAAAACTATTGAAGATTAAAAAAAAAAAAACATTAGTAGTCATGTATGCAATGGTCAATAATTTTTCAATGAAACAAAAAGCCACAAATACAAGAATACATATAAACTCAGCATCAGAGAAGCACATTAGCCAATCAATTTAATGGTCATCGTGTCAATTGATGAGTAGATATTAACTTTTTTAATTAATTAATAAATTATCATTAATTAAAAAGATAAATAAACTACTTAAATGCCTTCTATATACTTATGATAGATATTAGAAAAATATATTACAATAATATGGAAATAAAAAAGGGACAATTCTCCCAAAAAAAAAAAAAGACAATGAGTAAATTTAAAATTCAAATGCTAAAAATCTATTAGAAATAAATCAAAATCTATATTAGATTACACCCAAATTATGTAAAATATTAATGAAAGATTATATTAAGATATTACTATAAATAATTAATAAATCTAATAATAAATATTTAACCCCTAAAAATCGTGGAATATAAATCTGATAATAAACCATGTAAAAGTGCCCAAAAAAAAATATGCATGCAAATACGAAGCATGACCTGAAAAAATGGTATGAAATGTAATTTCCTCTAGTAATAATAAAAGCATATATGCATGCAAATACGAAGCATGACCTGAAAAAATGGTGTGAGATGTAATTTCCTCTAGTAATAATAAAGGATTTGTTCAAAAAGCTGTGTGGAGGAAACCTACTGGTAATATGGTGAAGCTTAATGCAAATGGTAGTCTTAAAAGCAATAAAAGAGCCTCTTGTGATGGTTTACTCTTTGATGGAAAAAAAATAAAATAAAATATCTTTAGTGTTTTAGTTAGGAATCATGAAAATTCTATCTTCTGGATATGCCATTGCAATCTAAGCTGTTGTGAAAACCACAAATTAATAAAACGTTCTTCACATTGGCAAGAAATAGCATGAAATCTTGACTGATATTTTTATACTTAAGCATATGTATTTACTGGATAAAATTATAATCATTGAGCATTTGCCGATCAGGATCTAGAAGTGAGTTCCTTCTCATTTCCTCCAATTCGTGTATTTTTTAGAAGTTGCATGGCAGAAAGCTATTTTACTGATTAAGTGGACTTGTGATCTTGTGAGGGTAGTAAATTTTTAACTCCACGAGTAGAGCTAGGCGTGATCACCCTGAACTCCGACTATCCCCGTTTCTTTTCTTTTCTTTTCTCTCTCTATTTTTACTTTAGGGTTTAAAGACTAACCCTGTTTCTGAAAACATTCATTATTTACTCTTTGATTTTTTTTAAAAAAAATAATATCTTACCTCGAGGCCGTCTAGTTTCAATTACCTTTTCAAGCATCTTTTATCTATGTCAACTCGAGGGTGTTACACTTTGACCAATTGACTACCCAAATTGTTATCTTTTCAAATGTTTGCATTTGTCAACCCATATTAAATGAGTGTGGAACGTTGGAACCTGAAATTATTAAAAAAATCAATTGGTTTCCTCATACTCTCTCCATCCCACTAAAATATGCATGTTTCTACTTTCACTAGAATTTAAGAAAGGGTAATTCATATTTCCACTATAAAAATTGTTTTCCACACCACGCTTGTAATTAATTTTATTATATTATTTACTTAAATGTACATAATTATATTATTACTATGTTTGGCTAATTAAAATCTATTTATAAATGAATTTGAATTTCAAAATTTAGACACATGATATCATACTATTAAGCCACATATTTAATGTGATTAGAAGATTTAAAATTCAAATTTTATATATAGGTATAGTTACCTAGTTATGCCATTACATACAATATATTGTGAAGGGAGGTCACTGGTCCCCATTGAAATAAGATTTAAAAAAAAAAAATATTTTGCTTTCATATGGTTTCTATATAATAATTAATTAATATATAAAAGATTGTGATTTTGAATATTTACTGTAAATATAGATTAAATTAAAGTAGCTTGTATTCTTAGACTAGAACTTAAATTGTAAAAATAACCCTGTAATTGTTCCGTTAATCTCTAGGTATACCACAAAATAAATTTTAATTCATTTTCTTCCCATAAAAAACTGCTCAGAATTAGGCACCTCAAATTCGTGGAAAGCCTGTCTATCAAGAATCTCGTCATTATTTTCCGAAACCCTAACAATCCTATATACTAGTGAATGAAGTTTTGCATGGTAGTTGAAAATGGTGGATGAATTTGAGTAGTAGTGTGTGAAGATGGAATCGGGGGGGGGGGGTACTTTTATTACTTTTCTTTTTTCTTTCTAGCTATGTTTTATAATAAATGGGCTATAATTATCAATTCAATATGGTGTGCTTATTTATTTTTTCTTTTATTAATTTGTAGTGGAATTATGTGGTGTGGAGATTAATTTTGTAGTGGTCATATAATTCCCTTTAACAAAACTTAATTAATGTTGTTAGAAATGTAAAATTTAAGAACATTTTATCAATATACTTTTTAATTTACTAATTACTAGTTGAAACACCTGTGCGTTGCACGGATAGAAAAACTTACTAAAATATATTATTAGATAGTTAAACATAAATATGTAATATTTACATCCATGTAGAAAATACAAAAATACAAGTATATATTAATTGAATCAATAAGTTTAATAGACTTATTAATCGTAACGTTCAAGACCGTTTAAAGACAATATACATATATATATATAATCCTTCATACATATATAATAATAAAAAAAAATACCTGTTACCCACCCCATTTAAAAAAATCCTAATAAAACTAACAAATTCAAAAAAAATGTAAATTGATTAAAAATTCAAATAACATTAAACTCATTAATACATATAGTAGAGATTGTGAATTAACGAATAATGATATATTAGAGTTTATTTTAGAATTGATATTTCAGATTTGTATTTTAATTTATTAGTAAAAAAGATTAACAAGCAAAACAAATGGCAAAATGGTTAAGGTTTAATTGTTAAACCCAATGGTCACAGATTCAAATCTTCATTGAGTTCTTTCACAAAAATTTTTGTTAAAAAGAAAAGGAACCATCACCGCAAAATTTACCAAATAAAAAAAGCGGGAAAATCGGGATAAAAAAGGTACCGATACTTAAGTGGATTAATTAATATAATAATAATATAATATATAGATATAGATTTCATGTTAAAAGTTTTATCTTTTTGACATATTAAATAAGAATATATGAGTGAACTAATATTTCAACTACAGTGCAGATCAATAAAAAAGTGTTCTATAATTTGAGACAGATGAAAAAAGAATACAAGTCTATTTTAGTGTGACTGAGGAAGTAATATTTCATTTGAAGGTTTGAATGCAGCAATTTCAAAGAATTTGAAGATGTTGTATAAAATAAATTAGACTCCGGTTGTAATCGGTATGAAAGTCCGGGAGAGCTACCAGTAAGTTTTGATTTTATTTCTTTAGATAATGAGATTGAGTACAAGTCGGAAGAAGATCGATGTATATAATATTTATAATAATAAGTTTTATTCCTTATTTTCAAAGAGAACAAGTTGATACTACCATTAGTAGCAAGAAGCCTAGAATGTAGGAACGGCGGTCACAAGAAGAGGCTTTTTTTTATGGACCGCGATGCCAGGGGCTTCAGCCATGTCCAAATCCTTTTCAGTTGCAAAGTTGAATCCATGTATCAGTTTTGCCAATGCAAGCTCAACAACACTCATCCCAAATGTAATACCAGGGCAGCCTCTACGCCCAACACCAAATGGTATGAACTCAAAATCGAGCCCTTTGAAGTCTATTTTTGATTTTAAAAACCTGTCGGGATAAAATTCTTCAGGATTTTCCCACCACATAGGGTTTCTTCCAATTGCCCAAGCATTGATGAACACCTGAGTTCCAACTGCAATGTCATACCCCATAACTTTAGTGTCTTGGACTAGTTCTCGAGGGAGCAGTAAAGGAACCGGTGGATGTAGTCTTAGGGCCTCTTTGATTACAGCCTTTAGATAAGGCATTTTGTCCAAATCTTCATCTAATTTCTCTAATTTGTTGCCAGCTACTAGCCTCACCTCATTCTGCAATTTCTCCATGGCTTTTGGATGCCTTATAAGCTCTGCCATTGTCCATTCTAAAGTAATATATGTAGTATCGGTACCACCAGCAAACATGTCCTGTGATTATAATAAGTAAAATGATTAGATTCAAATCAAATTAACAGTTCTGGTACCATGTAGGTGGATGCATGTATACACAACACGTGGAGTTGTGATGCCACCCTCCTAGGGTGCCAGAAAACTTTCATGTTTTAAGATAGACCGTATTCTCTTCTAGCAATATTCTAAGACTTGGAGATAAAGAGATGGGAGGATTCTTACAAAAATGAGAGCTTTGATGGTATCGGAGTCAATAGAATAGTTGGAGTTGTCATTCCTCTGAATCTCAAGCAATATGTCCACAAAGTCTGCTCCATTACTGCTCACATCTGAATCCCCCTTTCCTTGCTTTCGATTTCTATGCTCTTCGATTACACTATCAAAAAATTCATCAAAAAATTTAGCCACTTTCTGTAATCTGGCATCGAAACCATTTACGTATTTAATCCAGTTAAGCCATGGAATGAAATCCCCGAGGTTAAAAGTTCCCAATAACTCAGCAGCTTCCTTCATCCTTAAGGCAAGATTTACACTACCTTCTTCATCCCCATATTTCCTCCCCAAAGCTGCTCTACATATAATACCACTAGTAAGTGACATCAATAGATTGGTCAAGTTTACCACAGATGATGGTGATCGTCTGATTTTCTCAATCATAAGGAACGTTTCTTCTTGTCTTATACGACAAAAAGACTGAACCCTCTTATTGCTTAAGAGTTGAAGCATGGATATACTCCTAAGACGCCTCCAGTGCTCACCATAAGGAGCAAAAGCCATGTCTTTCGAGCCATAGACAAGTTTTTCCATGACATTTAATTTTGGCCTGCTTGAGAAAATTAAGTCCTGATTTTTCACAATATCACGAAGGGTATCAGTAGAAGAGACGACTAGTACTGGTGTGTTGCCCAGATGAAACAGCATGAGCGGCCCATATCGTTTGGAGAGCGCTTGGAGCGAGCGATGGGGGTATAAGCCGATTTGATGAAGATTGCCAATCACTGGAAGGGTGGTCGGAGATGGTGGAAACATTTTCCGGGGTTTTGCAGGTACAATGAAGTAGCATTTGTAAAGGAAGATGATGAACAAAGTGAAGGAAACAAGAGGAATTATCCATTGATGTGAAAAAGAAACCATTTTCTCTTCTCAACACGAGGAAATTTGCAAAATCTTCTATGTGCCTCGTACTTTTATATTGCGAGGTGTAATTGTGATACTTCTCCCTTCTACCCAAATTTAACCAATATTTAATAATGAATTATCCATGTACCTAATTCTGTAAATATGAAGGAAAAAGTCAACCGGGACTGATGCTACGTTGATGTCATGCATTTCTTTCTTTCTTGCTTTCTGAGCTCTTTTCGTAATTCTTCCTTTCTAAAAAGATAGTCTACTTATTATATTTACCATGTATTTAATGTTTCATTTTTATATGTATCTAAAATTAATTATTATTATTCAACTACTTATACATTGAAAGTATTTCAAACAATTAATGAGATATAATGGTATATGTGGAAAAATAAGATAAAATTTTCAACCGCATTACCTATCAATCCTTAATCTGTATGAAAATACCTATTGTTCAGAGAGTATTACATTCTTCTATTTACTTTTAATTACTTTTTTAAATTTTAATTTGGTCAAACCATTCAAATCCACATATCTAATGGAACCACGTGTGTACACAAATCTCACCATAAACTCCACTTATTCTCTCTCTTGCTTGACATTTAATACATTTTTATGTGAATGCAAACATTAATTTCTTTCCCATTTTCTTTTTTCTTTCTAACAATTGGGTGCAATAAATGACTACCATCAACTCTACTCATTCTCTCTCTTGCTTGACATTTAATACATTTTTATGTGAATGCAAACATTAATTTCTTTTCCATTGTCTTCTTTCCTTCTAACAACCGGGTGCAATAAATGACTACTAATAATGGCCTTGTCCTTTTTTCTTTTTTTTTTTTTAAAATCTTATCTTGATATACTACTTCATCCAATGTACCTTGTCCTCTTTGCTTTTTACACAAAGATTAAAAAAAATATTGAAAAGTAAATTTAAAAACTAACTTTCTAAAATATCCTTATTTAATTAAGTGTGTATATTTATAAAATGCAATGCAATAAACTTAGAAAATGCCCTATTTAATTACAGAGTATAATTATAAGTGAATATAAAAAATAGAGGAAATTACTTCTTACACCATTTTTTCGGGTCGAATGCATGCATTTTTATTGTACTTTTACCCTGTTTATTATCATATTTACACTCTACGTTTTTAGAGGTTAGATTTATTAATTATTTTATAATATCTTAATGTAATCTTTCATTTATATTTTAAGTAATATGGGTGTAACTTAATATAGATTTCGATATGATTCTCATAGATTTTTAGTATCTGATTTTAAAGTTACTCATTATCCTTTTTTTTAATGGAAAACTAGATTTTTTTAACCAGTGAGTTGCATGGGTAGAGTTATAGTGTACATTCATATCAAAATTAACGTATGAGTATGTACATCATATTATTACTAAAGTACAATATACTAGTTGCATTGTATAAAATTACAAAATGATATGCGGATAAAAAATCACCATAGGATATTTGTAGTAAAATGTTTGAGTCTATAATTCTGGTCTCCTCTAAACACGTTGTGCAAGTTCACAAGTTTAACTTATATAAAGTTATAATAATTAGCAGTCAAATAATTAAGAATGACAATTTGACACATCGACCCATAAACCCGTGGAAACATACCCCTAATAGGATTGACATGTTATGCCTAATCGGGACAAAAGGACGGGTATGGGGCAGGTGCGGGGACCCGTCCCGTAGACCCGTAACCTACTAAGCATTTTTTTAATAAATTTAATTCTAAAAATGTGTTGAAATTATTAGAGATGACCAATTTGACCTATTGACCCATAAATCCGTGGCAATTTATTTTTATTTTTCTATTATATTTTTTTTTTGAAACGATTTTTCTATCGAATTGAAAGAATCATGTTATTATATTAGTTAATGTTGAAAATTTTAAAATTCCAAATAAAGGTTTTGTTTTATTTTACGTTAATCAATTAATAATGTGTTGCACACAACATTAATTGAAAGAAGAAAAAATTTATGAGTTCTTTCATGGGTCAAGGTGGAGTCCTACCCCGCCCCATGACCCCGACTCGCCTTGACCCGTCTTATAAATTCGTGGTTTGGGGTGGGTCTGGGGCGGATTTGGGGCGGCTTCAAGACTCATAGGATAGGTCCAGGATATGGCAAACTCGTCCCATTACCATCCCTGCAAATAATCATATAACAATCAACTATTGAAACTATGAGTTTAGCCTCTCACTCGTGCATTGTACGATAAGACTGATTTAAAAAAAAAATCAATAATGATGAATAATAAAATATTAGACAGATACATGTCATCAGATTTGCATAACAAAAATAATAAATATATAGTTTTGATTTAGTATTTGACACATTAAACTAATGTTTCATTAATGCCATATTAATAGTTACTTACTTATGTTCTCGATTAATGTTTTACTATATTTCACTTTTAAATCATTTAACTTATTTAATATTATTAGTTAGCAGTTTAATAATACGTATCGGACATGTACGTACTCGTATTCACTCGATACTCATTCAGAAAAAATTTTCATACTCATAAGAGTACCCTTTTTAAAAGTAAAATTCAAAATTGATAGTTATAATTAAAATATTAAATACATATATATTTGTAAAGAAATGCAAGTTAGATTTTTTAATATAAAAAGGGACTATATATGTAGGACATCCTAAAAAGGAAAATAAGAACAGAAATCAGAACATAGGGAGTAATTTTTTTGTGTAGTTCATTTTCTTCTTGTAGATTTCATATCTCTTTGTTCACAAAGTTTTCGCTAAAATTCATTGTTATCTTCATTAAATTAAAATATAGATTAATTAGTATTTAACCCGTACGTTGCACGGAGAGATAAATTCCCAATGTTTCATATCGAGTAAATTTCACAAAAGGTCCCCAACCTTTGCACTTTGAATCGTCTGGGTCCTTAACATTTTTTAGCACACTGGGTCCTCAACCTTTGATAACTATGTACAAAAGGTCTCTAATAATGGAATCCATCCAAAATTCCATTCAGTAGTTGATCAAATTACCTTTATACCCTTATTATTTAAATTTAAAAAAGAATTTAAAAATTAAAAAAATATAAAAATGAAAAAGGAAAAAAAAACTGAAACGTAGGGACGGGGAGACCTCCCTTACTTCCATTTCCGGTAGTGTGTGTCACTGCCAGAAATGGCAGTGAGAAAGGGAGACCCCCCTTTTAGCTGCCTTCAAAAAAAGGGGGAGTCTTCCCCCATCTTTTCTGTCAGAAATGCAGAAAAGAAGGGGGAAGCCCCCACTACCATTTTCGGCGATGAACACAATGCCGGTATCATTTCCGATAGTGTGTTCACTACCAGAATTAGCAGTGATTGAGGGGGAGTATCCCCTCTTCTTTTCTGCATCTTCTTTTTTGCATTTCCGGCAAAAAAGAAGGGGAGAGACTCCTCCTTCCAGCTTCCTCAAATGGCAGTCTTCCCCTCACTTCCATTTCCAGTAGTGCCTCTCACTGCAATTTCCGGTAGTGAACACACTGCCGGAAATGGAAGTAGGGGGTCTCCCCCTCCAATGTTTCAGTACTTTCTTTCTTTTTTTTGCCTTTTTCATTTTTATATTTTTTTAATTTTTAAATTCTTTTTTTAAATTTAAAAGATAAGTGTATGAAGGTAATTTGATTAACTACTAAATGGAATTTTGGATGGATTCCGTTAGTAGGGACCTTTTGTGCGTATTTATCAAAGGTTGAGGACCCAGCGTGCTAAAAAAAGATTAGAGACCCAGACAATTCAAAGTGCAAAGGTTGGAGACCTTTTGTGAAATTTAGCCCAACAAATTATATAAATTACAAAAAACATTGAATGATTACAATAATAATTAAATCAAATGAAATGACAATATGAATTCAATCGATATTTTACAGGCTTTACATCTATGGAGAAAAAAGACTAAAAAAATAAATTATTTGCATCCTCTATGACCTAATCGTTGCAACATAAATGATATAGAAACAAAGATTAAGAAAATATTCACAAAGATTTTCAAGTTAGATCATCGATGTCAAGAAAATAAATTTTAGCCATATATTATTATGACAGAATTACATTATGTGTCTTTAGCTGTTGATGTGACGTAAATAAATGAATTTTTATTGTACAAAAAAAAATAAATTAGCTAATTTGCTCCAAGTTATTCTGAACTAAGTTCCCATTTATACTATAAGTTATTTTGAAATATGTTTCTAAGTTATTTTGAAATAAATTTTGATTTCCATATTATCAAAGACTCTGGGAAGGAAATTTTAAAAATCAAATAAACATAAATAATAAATAAATAGAGATAATGTCAAACAATTAGTTTACAATGCCAGAGAATTGCAAAAGCGGGAAAGATTTTCTAATTGCTCTAGAGAAAATTACAATTATTCCCAACAACTGTAGTATTATATTTTTATTTATACTATTAAGTTATTTTGAGATAGGTTTCCAAGTTATTTTGAAATAAATTTTGGTTTCATAATTATCAAGGACTTTGGGAAGTAAATTTTGAAAATAAAAAAAATAAATAATAAACAAATAAATAGGGATAATACCAGAAAATTAGTTTATAATACCTTCATTTTCGAATAATTCAGTAGTGGGAAGAATAATTCTAAAAAATACTAATCCATAAGAAATTGGACAATTACTCGCCCTCAAATCTACATCGGTTGTGGATAATAAAAGATTTTAAAAACTCATAATTATATATAAATGCTAAAAAATAGAAATGAACAAACCGAAATAAAAAAGGAATATAAAAAACTAATAAACCAATTTTTTTAATTTCATTTTAATGTTGGTGTTCTCCCCTTTTTTTGCACTATCTAGATTAGTGAGTTAACTTTGCGTGGACAAAACTTGTATATCGATAAAAATACACTAATCCCAAATTGTTCTATATTCGGAAGGCTTTCAGTAAGAAACCTAATTATGGGGATCAATAGTGGTTGAGTTTTAATTTCTTTAATAAAAAAAGGGTTTTTTTCATTTACAGATCTAGAGTTTTATGTATGGTAAGCAGCAACGTAAAATTTTTGTAGCCACTGATTTAAAAAAGTTTATCCAATTGGAACAACAATATGGAACAATACTTAAAACGTAATGCCCCGTGCCCTATAACAATCGTGTCACAGTGCACAGATGTATATAATCGTTAGACCCATACAATGCATAAAAGTGTTACATAAACTGTCGCGATTTCGAGAAAATTTGAACCAACTTTATGATTTCCATGCAATCTACGACTCTAAATAATAATAATAATAGTAAGAATAGAAAAGTGACTTTTTTTGGGGTTTGGTTTTCATATTCACAAACTCTAAGAAAGGAAAATTTGAAAATTATATGGATATAAGATTTTCTGATTTTAGAAGGCAAAGAATTATGGGAATGAATTTTGAAAATTATAAGAATATAAAAATTTGGAAGGATTGGGATAAGGGATAAGCATAACCCAGCCCGTTCAAGTGTGCAACATCATGATGATGTCAGCAAAATTATAGCAGGAAAATTTGCAATTGAGCATCTAATCTAACTGAAAACTGTTGTATTATATATTATATATTACATGATATTACATGATATGATGATATGGTATGATTGTCTTTTTTTTTTTATTTCCCTATTATTGTAATACATTTTTCTAATATATACCATAAGTATCTAGAGGGCATTTAATTAAGTATTTATTTATCTTTTTAATTAATAATAGTTTATTAATTAATTAAACCTTAATATGATAAGGGTTTTTGATACAGAGGTATGATACTGTCCCGTTTGATACTAAATCCTGATACGTAGTCACCTTTTTTTCTATTAGTTGGTTTTGGTTATTATATATTTATACTTGTTAGAATTTGCATAATACATAGCATTCATTAGCAATGATTTTAGTCTTCTAGTAGTTGATTTATACATCTTCTGCTTATGCATATTGGCCAATTAGTCCTTGCAAGTTAATTGGTACATTACGTTGATTCGTTCTGACGATACGGATCCCATCTATTAGTTAATATCTTCCTCCTTATAATTTTTTTAAGTATAAGGTTAAGTTTATTTAACAACCATATGAATTAATGTGTAATGTGAAGCAAAAATATGGTCAGCAAAAATATGTTCTCAATACTAAATTTCGATGTGCCTTGCTACAAGAATTTGGTTTTCTTTCTTACGTTTGGAGCGTTTAACTTACAATGGTTTTATGTATATGTTTAAGTGGAATGCGTAACATGTTTTTTGTGCTGATTGGTATGGTTGAATATATAGTTTAGTTGAGCTTGGATAATCTTACCTATTCACGAGTTTTATTTATGGCTTCGGAGATTGTAGGGGATGGTTGTGATGATCGCATTATATGTTCGCTCTTCCGATCTATTTGGCTTCACTATAGTGATGAAAGATGTACATTTAGTCCGAAACAAGCAATATACATTGGCAGACCTCTTGGTGGTGTTTATATGGAAGTAAAAATGTAGAGGTCATTAAAACTAGACTTTAATTATGAATTCTAGATGTTTGTCGATAGCACACAATTGCATTAGCCTTAATCTGTCAGACGTTATAAATTACCAGCCACATCAACCATCATTTTATTTCATAATGTTAAGTTTTCTTGATGAGGCAGAGATTCATTAATTTTTTAGAATGAAACCATACCTTGTAGTTGCAGAGACGGTTACTTTAATCCTTTTCGATACCTTGTTCCTTTTCTTCTCAGAGTTGAAAATTTTGAGTGAATGTTAATCATCATATAAATACAAGGTTTGGCATCATTAAGGCGGGACTACATCTCGTTTGAATTGTATCAGCTATATCCCATCAAATCTAGAAGGATTCTCAATTGCTTTCAATTATGGTGGTTGCCAAGTTGTTGATTTGGGGATCTTTTTATTTATTTATTTATTTTTTTGGTTTAAATCTCCATGTTTTTTATTTTCAAACATACACCTAGGTATCTGCGTAGAAATTGTGTATATTTCTACTATTTTTTATAACTCAGGTGTATATTTCAAATTTCATGCTACCGTCAATTTTCAACCCAATCATCTAAAGCACCCTAAAAATTAACACTAAATAAAGAAATAAGACAAGCTAAATAGGACAAATAAAAAGGAAATGTGGATAGGATAAATGGAACGTAGGTAGTACATGTTATTCTGCTTATGTGTAATTTCTTTTATTAGACACTCTAGAGATGTTTCGATGTTGAAAATGATGTTCCGTGCATCTTATTACTGCTCCCTTTTCTTTGTGAATATTTAATTTGTGTTTTAGCCGCCAAAAGTGCAAGTCATGTGTTATTTAGGTAATTTTTTGTCACAACCAGCCCATCTTCGAATTTCCCTCCCCTCTTCTATATCACGCCTATATCAAAAGAAAAAAAATGATAATATAGTAATCTTTTAGAATATGATTTACTTACGACGCTCTTCCGATCTATTTAATTTTCGATATAGTGTTGCATTTTTCATTTTATATGTTTTGGATTCTCGTCTAAGAACCTAGAAATAGAACAAAATTCTGATACTCCATGAGTACCATACTCCAACCTCATGCATCAGTTAACAACTCACATGTAGATTTAAAAGTCTCAGTTTGTTGTTAAAATATTGGGGCTCAAATCTTACATGTGGGTTGTTTATTGGTTTCGAATACCTTACTTAAGGTATCCTAACGAACCTGATTTTTTTCGTAGTAGAGACCACACAACTAGTGCTGACGTTGGAACACGGGAAACATCATCTTTGAGAAAAGTAGGAAATGCAAACGTTAAGAAACGTTTTAATTTTAAACCTAAATATGGTCAATTTCAAGTTTAACTATGTTATATTTATGTTAGATGTCATAAATTAAGCTTTGGATAGTTATAGGGTAATTATATTCTCACTACAGACTTTTATTACTACATCACGTAATAAATACACCACAATTAATTGATACTTTTAATAAGTGCACCACTATCAATTTACATATCAGGAGGGTTCCACTTACCAGCCAATTTGACAAAGAATAATGTTCTTTGTATTAAATGAATCCGACGATATATATTTACTCTCATAAAACCAATTAAATTATTTTCCCTTCTATAAAAAAGATTCTAAATTTCCATTTTCAATTATTTCAATCCCTTACTTCCATGCCTTGCAAATAGATTGAAGTGTTTCTTACCGAATCTAATTTCTAAGTCACAATCTGCCTTTGTTCCTGGGAGGGCAATTACTGACAATGTGTTTGCAGGTTTTGAACTTATTCATCACATGAATAGGAAAAATAGAGGAAAGAAAGGTGAGGAGGCCCTAAAGCTTGACATCAGTAAAGTATATGATAGAATTAGTTGGGTTTTTCTGCAGAATATGATGACTAAATTGGGCTTTGCTTCACAGTGGATCGATCTCATCATGTTGTGTGTTACGACAGTCTCATATTTAGTACTGGTAAATCAAAGAGAGGTTGGCCCTATTTCCCCTCGACGAGGAATAAGGCAGGGGGATCCCTTGTCTCTATACTTGTTTATTATCTGTGCAGAGTGTTTTTCCATGTTACTTCAAAAGGCGGAACTACAAGGACGGATTCATGGATGCAAAATAGTTAGAGGAGCCCCTAGTATTTCCCATCTTTTATTTACATATGACAGTTTTTTATTTTTCCAAGCTACTCAAGAGGAGGGACGTACCATCAAGGGCGTTCTACAAGAATATGAGGCAGCATCCAGACAATCTATAAATTTTCAGAAATCCAGAGTGTTTTACAGTGCGAATGTACAACAAAATATTCGGTCTAATATATCTGCTTTGCTGGGTGTTTCTGCTCCTCTTAATACTGGATGGTACCTAGGTCTTCTGTTACTTATTGGCAAGAAGAAACGTCAAGTATTTAGCTTTTTTAGAGAATGGCTTTGGAGGAGAATGCAGACTTGGATAAATAAGCTTTTATCACATGGAGGTAGAACGGTCCTTATCCAGACGGTGTGTCAGGCCATTCCTCAATATTGCACGAGTACGTTTCTTCTCCCCCCTTTTTGTGTGATGAGCTACAATGCATGATGAATTCTTTTTGGTGGGTTTTGAAGGAGAATGGTGCCCGAGGAATTAACTGGTTTGCATGGGATAAATTGTGTCTAAGCAAGGAGTTTGGTGGTCTTGGTTTTAGGAACCTCCATGCTTTAATCTAGCTATGTTAGGGAAGCTTGGTTGGAAACTTCTCTCCGACCCGGATGCTCTTATTTCGCAACTACTCAAAGCTAAATATTTTCCCAGATGAGTGTTTTTAACAGCCCAAGTCGGCTATGATCCAAGTTTTCTTTGAGAAGCATTTGGAGCTCCTGGCAAGTACTAGAAAAAGGGTGTTGATGATGGGTGGGAGATGGCAGGAGTATTAGGGTTTGGAAGGATCCCTGGTTGGCTGAAGATGACAGTTTCAGAATAGTAACACCCGTAATCAGAGAACTCGACCACATTACTATGAATGAGTTACTATTGCCTGAGAAACAAGAATGGGATATTGATTTGCTCCATGATCTTTTCAATGGCAAAGATGTGGCTTCCATTTTGAAGCTTCCACTTTGTTACACTCCGCAACCCGATCAGATATTTTGGCACTTTTGTAAAGACGGTTATTACTCTATGAAGTCAGGATATAGGGTGATTATTGATAACAGTTTATCAGATGTCCACTACTGTGTGTCAGGGGAATAGTGTAAATTATGGAAATTAGCTCTCCCGTTGAAGGTTCAAACCTTTTTATGGAGAGCTTGTAGAGACTGCCTCCCAACTATAGAAAAATTGCAAAGTTGAGAGATGCCTCTTTTGAATTCGTGTGTGCTTTGTAGGGAAGAATAAGAGAACCTGGGACATGTTCTTCTCCAATGCTCTTATGCACATCAATGTTGGGACTCGATGGGATTTCTGCCAGATCGGAAGAGGGGAACATAAACTTTGCTGATTGGTTTTTCCAATTTCTGGGTGCAGCAGATGCCTTCACTGCTCAAAAGGTCAGTATGGTCTGTTGGAATATTTGGCGGCAATGCAATAACAAGCTGTGGGACAGATCTATGCTCCAGCCGAGGGAGGTGATTAGAACCAGTCTGAAGTTGTTATCAAATTGGTCTGTGGCGAAAGCAAAGGTGTCGTGGGAGAATGGTAGAATGAGGCCGGTTCGGAGTGAGCATGTATGGGACAAACCACCTGATGGACGTCTCAAGTGCAATGTCGATGCGGCACTGTTTGGTGATAGAGGAGATATGGGGGGCATGGTTTTCCGGAATGCACAAGGCGAGTTTCTCAGCTGTGGTACAAGGTATTTATGAGGCAGTTTAGAACCGAGAGAGGCTGAGGCAATAGGGTTAAGAGAAGTAATTAGATGGGCATTGGACATGGATTTGGCAAGGGTGACTTTTGAAATTGATGCTAAAAATGTTATTGATGCTGTTGCTTCTATACGAAAAGGGTACTCAGCATTCCACATGCTCATTCAAAAGTGCAAATTGTTGCTTCAACAAGGCTCGGACTTCAAGCTTGTTTTTGTGGGTCGAGCGGCTAATCAGACAGCTCATTTTTTAGCTAATCAGAAATTCCTGTTTTTATCCCCTGTTGTTTACTTGGAATGGGCCTCCATCTTTTCTAGAGGCTAGCCTGATGTATGATGTTTCCAGTGTTTAGTTATGATATGAAAGTTTTTGTTCAAAAAAAAAAAAATCCCCTACCTCCATGCAAAATGATCCCAACACCTCTAATCAAAATCAATTTTCCTTCCTTTCCAAACAAAAAAAAATAAAAAATAAAAAAATATAAATTATATTGCTAATCATCACACACATTTTAAATACACCACAAAAAAATTATGATTTTGATTCAAAAGCCACAATAAATTTACATTTATATCCTACTTCTCTTACACCACTAAACTACTAAAAATAGGCCCGACAGAAAATTTTTGAGAAAATTTTCGATGGACGCACATTCGTCGGAACTTTCCGACGGAACCTTCTAAAATTTGAAACGGAAAAGATTCCGTCGGAAATTTCCGACGGCATCAAGAAGGCCGTCGGAAACTTCCAACAGAAAACAAATGTTGTCAGAATTTTTAGACGACAAGAAAAGCCGTCAGAAATTTCCGACGGCACATGTCCTATCGTCGAAAATTTATGAAGGACTGGGAAAGCCATCATAAATTTCCGACTGAGGACTTGTGACGTTGGAAATAATTATGACGGCTTTTCCGGTCGGTCGTAAATTTTTGACGGCACAAGTCTTTCCGCCGAAAAATTCCGATGGCTTAGTCGTTTCGTCGTAACTTTGTGATGGAATTTTCAACGGAATTCTTACTGTTGAAAATATGTTTCTTAAAAATATTTTATTCTCCTTTGTAATTCTTAAAATTTTTCCTTCTTTATAATATACTAAATATTGTTAATTAAAACCTTTTTCAATAAATTTGAATATTTTTCTAATATCCCTACCCTTTTCTATGCCTCCTTTTATAATAAATGTTTTAATATGCATAATGTTACTGTCAAAAATATATTAGATATATCAACTGACATAATAAAAAAATAAAATTTATTCTAAGTTTAAAAATCTTACAAATAATTGAAAGTGTTACTAACGGTCAATAACTCTTAGATATGAAACAGAAAATGATTTATATTTTAACTCCGTAATTAAAAGTGTAACTAAAGTAAGGAAAAAAAATACAAGTATGACAAAGTAAAAAAAAAAAAAATGAAAACCAACAACGGACATCATTGATGTGGAATAGAAGTAAACATTAAACATGGAATCTCAATCTGCATAATGATATTTGTATTTATGGGATTTAGATGGTATATGAGTAGTAGGTGTCCTCTCCAACTATTGTTGGATACATGTGTGGCGTGCTCTGTTCACACATGACTGTGCAATTGTCTTATGTAAAGGCAGATTCCATGCACTCAAGTAACATTCGATAATCCATTTGTTAAAAAATATAATATGAAATAATTTTTTTAATAGTAATATGTGGTTTTATCCAATAAAAAATAATATAAAACATAGTTGATGAAGATTTTATTCGGTTATTTGGTGGTTAAAGTTTAAAACAATGGTTGTAAATAAATTTTTTTATTAATTATTGGTTTTTTTAAAAAAATAACATAAATCACGTTTTTAATGATTGGAAAAAAAATGGTAGACAACCTTTCTAAATTTTTTATTTTTTATTAAAACAATGAATATTAGAATCTAGAACACTAGTGTAAAAAATATTACATTAATTGACACAGACAAATAAAATTTAGAGTATAAAATATATTTAAAATATATAAGTTAAATAAATAAAGTCCAATGTTTTAAGAGGAAAATTCATTATTTTTAAATTGGCAAAATTACCAGAATATACTTTATATATATTTTGAAGCAATTGATTAACAAATATGTAAGTTGGCCTGGTGGTCGGGACTTCACTTCTCAACCACCAGGTCATGGGTTTGAAACTCCCCCTTTGCATTGCAAGTGAGAATTAATTCTTCGCAGGTTTACGGGCCGGGCGTGGGCTAGTGGCGGGTCAACGATGTGAGATGTAGCGGGCTAGCGGGTCGGGTAAAACTTGTGCTAATGGGTCGGGCCGATGAAAATAATTTTAAATAATAATTTTTCGGATGCCATCGGAAATTTTTGATGGAAACCGGCTGTCGGATTTAATTCTGGCAGAGGGTGTTTTTTGTCGGAAAGCGTTAGCAACGCGACCTTTAGCGACCATGTTCCAACGACTATTTTTCCTTTGGAAATGACTTTCATCAACAGAAATCAAGGCTTTAGCGATGGAATTTTCCGTCGTTGAAGGGCAGTTTTCTAGTAATAACTAGAATACTTCTTTGTTTTTTTTTTTGTTTCTTTTTTTTTTTTTTTAATAAACACACTACAATCTTCTTCATTGGCAAACATGCATCATTGCCACTGCCATTCACAACTTCTCCATCAATTCACATTCATATATTTTTTTTTATTTTTTGGAAATTATTTGACATTCATACTCAATTTAATAGAAAGTTAAAATGACAATAAAAAAATAAACATGGCAGCATACACCATCACGAAATCTTCGTCTTTTTTCAACCGATCACCATCCCCATCATCAATTCATATCCGCTAAATCTTTACTACGAATAACATTTATCCTTGCAACATTCATAGGAAACAATAATTAGCATCGGCCACCGACCGACCAACATCCTGCCTCTTCGAACGTCACTGCAATTGCTAACGGAAACTTCAATTATTGTAATGCCAACGTGTTGCTGCCTCAGTCACCATTGGATCCTAGTTTGCAATTTGCAAGTAATTGACAACCCAAAAGGCAGCTTCTTGTTCTAAATGTCAATTGTAGGGCAGCCACCCTTTTTTGACTTTGAGTTTAGTCCCGGGTCGGATATTAACAAAGGATAAAAGAAATCTATTATAGAGGTTTTTTTGTCCTTTTAATAAAGGGCATTTTAGTGAACAACATGTAACAAAAAAAATAATTGTGGTGGGAATATAATTACTAAAAAAAAAAAAACTAACTTATGTATTGTTTTCTTTACCAAAGTCCCAGACTAAATTTCTTCCGGATTATTAATTGTTTGAAAAAGAATAAATTTCTCGAGACAAATAATACACAACTAAAAGAAAAATAAGAACAATTTTCGGATGTCATACTACGTAATCTCCATGTTAAACACGCCAATTATGTCTACAACGTAGACAATTATATAATTCACGTGATACATAAGTTATATTTGCCTTATTTTCTGGTATGTACGATAACGTACATTTGTTATTTTTTGATATGAATACGAAACAGGTATTTAGTTGTTATTTGAATGCCGATTAAGATTATTTGTGTCATCAAATGTATGCAGATCCTTGTGAAAATTCTTTTAGCTGCATCATATTTTTACGACAAAATATTAACCATAGATAAATCGGGACCATAACTGTGAGATAAATTGTGAACAAAAATATTCTGTGTAAGTTTTGAAGTTGATGCAGTAGATATATAATAATAGATAAATAAATTTGGAAGTTGATTTGATTGGAGATTCGCCCAGGATTTCAGGAGTAAATTAGAACAATTAAGAAGATAAATTGGAATGTATGTAGGAAAGGAGAGGCGGGGACTTCTAATATAATACTATATATTATGGCACTATATAATGCTATATGATCATGCGGCGTATATTGAGATACGCCACATGAAAAACTACAACTATGTAGAGTACATCGATGCACGGTACATGTCTTTATGACACCATATGGTGCCATATATATGATTTGATATCATTTTTAGATGGGGAGTAATTGGTTTTATGAAAATAAATATAGACCCACAGATTCATTTAATTTAAGGAACACGATTATTTGTCAAATATATTTGTTAAATTAATTGATAAGTAGAACCGCCCCATTTACATATATGCTCGTAAAATTAATTATTCATAATGATATGAAATTAGGTCAAATGTTTGTATATATTTTTTAAGATATTTTTTGAATAAGTAATCTTTTTCTCTACTCATTATTCCTAACTTGGAAAATATACAAATTGGATTCTAAATCGAAGCTCTCGACATAAGCATTAATAAGAGCTAATATACGAGATCAAATTGTCTATGTATATCCATATATAGACTTAAAAAAACTATCTCCCAAACCTCCTTTTTTTTTTTTTTTACAAACTACCTCTCAAACTTAATTTAATAGAATTCTAAACATCTATAACTTCTGAAATTAGATCTATTTTATTTATTTATTTAATTTACCTTTAAAATTAAAACTAATTAATAAATGTTCTAACATTTCCAATAAGTCAGTTAGATTTTTACAAATTTTCTAAAAACTTTTAATTGCAATCAATTTAGTCCCACAAAAAGTTGCATTTCATTTTAAAATTGGAACACAATTTATTTATTTATTTTTATTTCAATCATATGTTTTTAATATTATATATAAACTTAATTAACCACCATATCAAAATATTTATAACAAATTTGTTAGTAATTTTGTTATTTTTTTCATAAAGAAATTATGTAATCAGCAGTATTGATTCTTCAATTTTCTTAGGTTACAACTACTTTCAACATTTTTCAATATATAAAAATAAAAAAAAACAAAGACAAACAAACTATTCATTTTTATTTTATTAAATTTGCTTACAAAAATTAAGATACTAAAATTAGAAATAAAACTTTGAAAATTAGAAAAAATTGAAATCATTCGTCGTGCCATCGCATTCGATATACTAAACTTGTTTAAAGAAATACATAAATTTTAAAACTTAAAGTTGTGGAGTGAAAATTTGTAAATTAAAATTGTGCTAGGAAATTATTTAAAAAAGAAATTAAAAAACAATTATTAAAAAGAAATAAAATTAAGATAATTATGACTGTGGGGTGAGAAGAATAACAAAAAAAGGGATTTAAAGAAGGTTATTCATATAATTTCATTTAAGGATATTTAAGAGAATAAAAAAATGTGGGGTGAGAAATTATTGTGGTGAGAATATAATTTTCTGTAGTTATATTAATATCATATCTTTTAACTATACCACATTATAATTATATTCATCATCCTTTATATTTTTAATTCTTTACACTTACATCGTCTTATTTTTATTTTTGTTATATTTTTACTTTTAGCATTATTATCATAAAATCCTTTATTGAATGATATCTTGATCCTAAAATTTTTATTGCGGAAATTGCTTAAAATTTTAAAACAAATAAAAATGTAATATTTAATTATACACAACTATATATTTTCATATGATTTTAAAGTACACAAATCAATTTTTTTAATTGTATTCGATCATTAAGAACATGAAAGGATAATTAAATAAAAGATTTGAGAAAAAATGCGACAAAAACTTTTAGGGGCTTAAATATTATAAGAAACAAAGATTAGGGATGTTCACATTAATGTAATTATGTGCTTAGTAAAATGAATAGTGCACGTAGATATAATTAACCACCAGTTTTTCTTTGTTAAAAGCTCCCAGAAATTTTGATTCAAAGTTTCCTAAAAGTTACTTCAATTCAATTGAAGTAAATTAAAAAGTTAGAGATATATAATCTGGAGGACCACGAACTCTAAAAGAATTATGGATTATTCCTGGGGTACAGATTATTTCTACATATTAGTATACAGTTGCCTCTCTAGCCTTCCACCCTGGCACTAATTGACTTGGAAAATTTATATTCTCATCGAATCTCAACAAATCTCGAAATGGTACTCCGATGAAATTAACCCTCTTCTCTCTTTTCAGACCCGATCAAAATGAAAGAAGAGCGCGGGACTTTTTCAGGTACCAGTATCATTGTCGACAAGGATTAGAAACTGTGAAAAGTGGAATTCAAAGAATTAGATGAATTTGACATGAAATTATTGGACCCAAATTCTCCAGTTTTCACAAAATTCAACAACCAAACCCCATTTGTAGAACTCTCACAAACCCGAAAATCTACATCATGCTCTGCTTGAGTAAACTCCAGGCCGATTCATTCCGCCTAGCCAGAAAGGAAATCCAGGGTGCGAATGGTAGAAAGAGCACATCAAGGCTATAAAACCCCAATTACAAGGAAAAAGATTGTGAAGGCTTCACTAATCTTGTATATTAAGTCTAATTATTCGTCTAAGTATTTGAAAGGACTACTTCATCTTCACTTTTAGGTATTTTCCATTCAATATGTGCAGGTTTAAGGCTAGCCAACTATCTAGGCAATAACTGGAGTTCTCAATAGATATGTTTAATGTCGTATACTTGACATAAATATGAACCAAGGTCAACGCGAATATGAAACAATAGCAACTTCTGGCTGAGATAAAAACATGGATTCCTTAAACACCCATTTCAAAATCTAAAGACGAGTACAACTTTGTTATTGTTGAAGAGTTGTTGTTCTACTTTGACTCGTAGAATTATCGACTGCAAGTACTGTGGAAGATGAACAAGGTGTTGCCGGAGCTCAAGAAAGTTGGTGAAGACATAGTTTGTATGAAATTGAACTCTCTCTCTCTCTCTAATTCTTCACTGCTCAATGAGTACATGTATATATACAGTTGTATAGAATTTTCTGGATTCGCTAGCTTACAAAATAGGAATTGTGGGAATGAATTACAGTTAAGTGATTTGTAGCAGACCATTTTCATCAGAGGAATTGCTCGTACTCTGCTGCCATTTTGATCCCTATCTGCTGATATTTTGTGTAATTGGGCTGGTGTGTTCTTGGGCTTTATCTTGGTCCTGCTTCTTGTGTAATGGGCCCTGCCTTGGTTCTTGTATCCTCACACCTCCCCTCAAGCTAGATGGTCTTTTGATCATCCATAGCTTGTCTCTTAGGAACTTGAATCTGGAATGTGAAAGTGGCTTGGTTAGAATATCTGCCACTTGAGCAAATTAGGGGATATATTTGATTTCCAAGCTTCCATCAATCACTCTGTCTCTTATGAAATGTACATCAAGTTCAATGTGCTTGGTTCTTGCGTGGTACACTGGATTTTGAGCAAGAGCACTAGCACTTTGGTTGTCACACCATAATGTAGGAGTAAGAATCTTTATTTTCAGCTCATTAAATAGTGATTGAAGCCAAGCAATCTCTGAGGTAGCATGAGCTAGGGACCTATATTCAGCCTCAGTACTAGACCTGGCTACTACACTCTGCTTTTTAGATGATCAAGTAATCATATTTTCTCCAATGAACACACAATAACCCGCTGTTCACTTCCTATCATCAGGGCATGAAGCCTAATCAACAACTGCATATCCGACAATGTTAAGATTTTCACCTCTTTGCAACAACAATCCATGGTCATATGTTCCTTTGAGATATCTTAACACCCTCTTCACTCCTTTCCAATGTATATCAGTTGGACATTGTAAGAACTGGCTTAGTTTATTCACAGCAAACATAATATCTGGTCTGGTAAATGACAAATATTGAAGTGCTCCTATAGCACTTCTATAAACACTTGGATCAACAAGCATTTTACATTCACTTTTAGACATCAATGTTCCCACAGCCATAGGTGTTTCTGATAACTTTGAGTGAAGGAAATCAAATCTTTTCAGCAATTCCAATATATAATGAGATTGTGTAAGTAAGATACCTGTCTCATCTCTATGAATCTCTACTCCAATAAACTAATGAAGTGTTCCCATGTCCTTGAGTGGAAATCTTTTATTCATCCTTTCAATAAACTCTTCCAATCTAGCATTATCATTTCCTGTCACCATAATATCATCTACATAGATGAGAACAAATATTGTTGTTCTATCTGAGATGAATCTCTACCCCTTATGTGCACTGCTGTACCCCAAGAACACACACTTTGTTGAGTGGAAACTAAAATTTTGATTTTGGTAAGGTCTTAGACAGGGACAACAACTACAGCCAAACACCTTAAAGGCTTTGAGATCAATTGATTTCTTGAAAACAAGCTCATAAGGTGATCTATTTTTAAGTATTGGGGTAGGAAGCCTGTTGATAATATAAGTGGCTGTTTGAAATGCCTCCCACCAGTAGTGAAGATGCATCTTGGCTTGAGCAAGTAGAGTAATCCCCATTTCTGTTATATGCCTGTGTTTTCTCTCAGCCCTACCATTTTGTGCAGAGGTATATGGGCAAGAATACCTCAACTCAATCCCAGATTGACTTTACTCACCACCAAAATCAGATTGGATCATTTTAATTTTTCTTTTAAACCTGGTTTCAACAAGGTTCTTAAATTGTATAAAGATTGAAGTTACTTCTGCCTTTGTCCTAAGTGGGGTAGATCCATGTGTACCTAGTGTGATCACCAAGAAATATAACGTAGTACTTGAAGCCATTGACTGATGTAATTGGAGCAGGGCCCCATACATCAGTATGTATTAGTTCTAAAGGTTTTTCAGCATAGGAATTTTTATAGTTGAAATGGGAGATTATGGGCTTTACCAAGCTGGCATGCTTCACAGAAAAATTCTGGGCTCATTGATTTGAAATTTTTATTACAACTCTTTAGGATATTGGCAATTACAGGATTGGAGGAGTGCCCTAACCTTCTATGCCAAATCCCTACTGACTCTTTTTGATTTGACTCAACAGACTGAGAAACAAAACAAAGACTAGTAGGACTATTTTCTTGTCTAGTTTGAGGTGAACTTGGAACTTCAACTCCTAACTGATACAGCCTATCAATTAGCCTCCCCTGCAGCATGACTTTCTTGCTCTTGATGTCCTTCACAAAATAGCAATTTGGGTAAAATTCAATAAATACATTGCTATCTACAGTAATCTTAGAGACACTCAACAAGTTCTTCTTTATGCAGGAACCACAAGTATATATTTCATCAATAATTTCTTATCATAAGACACTTCAATTTTAGAATTTCCAATATGTGAAATATCAAGTACTTTACCATTATCAACCATTAATCTCTGCTTATCATTGTAGTTTGATGCAGCCTGAAGATTATCTCTTGTTTCTGTCACATGATGACTGGTTCCAGAATCAGCATACAAAGCAGGATCTGCCACTGTGCCAGGAGAGGCCACATAAGCAGTGGGTGGCTGATTGTGATCTGGAATAGTGCCCATATACCTATCACCATGCCTGAAAAGACAGGTTGTTGCATAGTGATTGGTCCTTCCACAGATTTGACATGGACCTCTAGGAGCATCATCATAGTTTCTTATTTGATAGTTTCTGGTTTGGTGGTTTGATCTGCTCCTTCCTCTTCCTCTGCCTCTGCCATATGAGCCTCAGTTTCCACTACCAAACCTTCCTCCTCTGTTATTATATCCAAACCTTTGAGCAAAGTTTGCAGATGGACCTTGAGTAGTACTAATAGCAATAGTACTAAAGTTAACAGAGCTAATTCCATTTTTGATGGTATTAAAATACTCCATTCTACCTTCATATGTCATTAGTACATATTGCAACTCTTGCCAAGAAATTAATTCTCTGCTAGCTATTTGAACAACAATGGGCGTATACTCATCATCAAGCCCAGCTAGTAACTGAGTCACAAGGTCAGATTGAGGTATAGTCTTACCGGCTATAGCCAGATTGTCAGCAATTTGCTTAATTGTGTTCAAATACTGGTCGATTGTTTGATTTCCCATTCTTGTACATTGCAGCTCACCGGTGAGGAATATGACTCTTGACCTGTTGAGCACTCCATAACTCTCCTCAATTGCAGCCCAGAGCTTGCTTGAAGTGGTAGCTCCCATAACCCTAATGGCTATCTCTGGTGTCATGGCTGAATAGATCCAACCCATAAGGAATTGGTCTGTTGAGACCTACTTCTGGTACTCCGGGTTTTGCACTTGTTCAGCGGCGGCAGCAGCATCAACCCCTTCTGTTTGTGAGGTGATGAACTCTGGTAGACAGCTCTTGGTTCCCAGTATGTAGCCTTCCAGATTGTGCCCTTTTATGATGGGCATCACTACATTTTTCCACAAGACGAAATTGTTCCTGTCAAGCTTCACTGGTGGTGTTTGAGTCAGATTCACAGTCAATGGTGTTGCTGAAGAATTTACCACTATTGCTGGTGCACCTACAGTGGTTGATTCATTGTTTGAGGCTTCAGTGGCGTTTGCCATTTTTGCTCTGATACCAACTCAAGAAAATTGGTGAAGACACAGTTTGTATGAAATTGAACTCTCTCTCTCTCCCCCCTAATTCTTCACTGCTCAATGAGTATATGTATATATACAATTGTATAGAATATTCTGGATTCGCTAGCTTACAAAATGGGAATTGTGGGAATGAATATACAGTTAAGTGATTTGTAGCAGACCATTTTCATCAGAGGAATTGCTCGTACTCTGCTGCCATTTTGATCTCTATCCGTTGATATTTTGTGTAATTGGGCTGGTGTGTTCTTGGGCTTTATCTTGGTCCTGCTTCTTGTGTAATGGGCCCCACCTTAGTTCTAGTATCCTCACACCGGAGACAAATTAAAGGTCAGTTGCAGAGGAAGTTGGGTTGAAGAAGGGGAAAAGCTGTATATGCCTATATCACTTGCAGAGAGTTTGCCTTGTGGCTGAAATTTAGTACAAAATGTGAAATTTTCTTAAAATGTGAAATTTTCTTGGCGGGCCATGAGATGGGTCCATATCATCATTCTACATGTGGCACTTGTAAGGTTATTGTATGCTAAATGGTACTCCGATAAGAATGGCAATCAGACGGGTATTATCCGTTATCCATAGGTACCCACCCCGATAACTATTGGGGCGGTTCGAACTTCACCCCGAATGCTTATCGGGGCGGGGAAGGGTCGTGGCCTCCCCGACCCGCCCCGACCCCATACCCGTTAAATATTTATTTTTTTTAGCAACTTGGTAAAAAAGTTTTGAGTGGTATGGCTGAGAGGTTTTGAACCTAGGAGCACAAGGGTAAATTCAATAAAATTTTTTTTATTGTTAGTTAGCTCATTTTTCATTATTTTTATTGAATTTCCTTAACCCGAGAAGGGTAACGGGTATTTTTTTGTATCCGCCCCGAAACTCCCCCGCCCCGTACCCGATTCAATCGGGTATGGGGCGGGTACGGGGTGGGGACGGGGGAAGGGATACCCACCCGAACCCGCCCCATTGCCATTCCTATACTCCGAGCACCACTCAAGAATTATTAAATTGGTGGAGGGCATGGCTAACTTGCTCAAACATCATCATAATGTGGATAGTAATAAGGGTGCTTTAGGTTAAAAGGTGAAAATTGGGGAGCAACTTGAAGAATACACCAACATGGCAGGGACAGAGGCTCTTCAAGACCAGTGCGGTTGATGGACCGCACTGGACTTCCTCCTGATCCAATAGAAATTGGGCCTGACCATGCTGGATTTATGGCCCAAAACTAATAATCTGGTTAATCAAACGATATTTGGCCCAAGCACAGGATGCAATAAACATGACCTGGCCCAACTAAAAACTTTCCTTCATCATAGTCAACTTCAACACGCCATTACTCAAGCTCGGAATTCTGGCAACTCGAGCGACGGTAACTAACTTTTGAATGTAAAGTATTTTCAACTTCCAATTTCAAAGTTCCAATTTCCCATATGATTTCTTTAGTATGTAAGTGAATCTCCCATTTTTGTTTGAAATAAGATATGCATTCTTTAAGGAAATGTGTTCGATCCGAATTAGACGTCAAGTTATAAGACTATGGCTTCTTCCTTGCCCATATGTGGATGTGGAAATTCAAGACAATGGGAACTGATATATGTGAAGAAAATCCTATCTGATATAGAGTTGATGTTCAAGGATTCGGCATTAGGCTTGACTTGTGAAGTTATACGTCGTAATCTTTTTGATCAACTAGAAAGTTGAATAGGATTCTTTTTATTCCTAACTAGATTGAGTTAATTTTGAATCATTCAAACTTGGAGATCGGAAGAGCGTGATCGGGTTCTTAATTGTTTATTAGATGAAGTTGTTGATATGTTGGTGAATCCATTGGTGAAAATCAAAATTTTGTAGTCCATTGTAAACGACGAACTTAACAATAACCCGACAACATGAAGTGGATCTCAAATACCTAATTGAAAAAAGCAAATTAATACATGTCTCTTGAGAAGCCTCTTGCTTTAGCAAAACTTCAGTTTTGGACAAACATCAAGCGCTGATACTACAATGACTATTCTTACATTTGTATTTGTAGAGCTAGGGATGAACTAGGAAAATTCCGACCGCACTGACAAAAATTCCTAGCTCCGCCCCTGACAATTGCAAAAATATATACACATGTTGTATGTACATTTAGAAGAGTGTAAATCTTAAAATCAATTAATGGTAATTAATTAAAAAGAAAAGGAAAATCCATCTAATTGTAACTGAATGCAGTTACAAATTTTTCAAATTTGGTGGGATCACAATGATATCTTCACACAAACTCATAATTCAAAAATCAGCATATATGTGTGTACACACACATATATGATAATTAATGATCTGTCAGAATTTCCAATTCTAAGACAATTCTAAGACAAATGTGGAAGGAAGCAGGAGTATCCAAAATGTGAATTCTTCGACATTAAGGTATAGCTGAGTATCAATATTTTGTTGCAAATGCAATATTTTGCTGCAAATGCAACCCTATAAATACTTGCATTTGTAAACGAAAATTGATGAATATTAATTTATAAGTAGTATGCAACTGTGGAATTAATTCGTATTCAATAGCATACTTTATGAGTTCAATTGAAGAATTTTACTGTACAGTAATAGGCTTTAAGATTTTAAAAAGCTCTGCCTCTTAGAATTCCATAAAGTACTTGAAAATGAACTCAACATGTTAAGCTTACGATTTGTGAACTGTAGGAATTGAGATTTCTTGGAAACACAAAAATGATAGAGGTCCCATTATACTATGATGCTCTCTAGAACACATTAGTCCACTATATTGATCATAGTGCTTCCAGCATATTGATCTCTGACAGCTATTCATATCGTGAACTCATTGAATGTATCAACAATATTGCAATGGAGATTGAGTCCAGCCAATATTAATTTGAATTGAAATGTCGGCTTGAAGACTTTGGACCACTGTTGAAAATCAGTGGTAACGTTGAACTTGAATGAAGATGATGATTATTCTATGATCGCCACATATGCATAGAAATACTACAACTACAAGAGACAATCAGCCATGCCACCGGCGGAAGAAACTAAATTGTCATTATCAGTTGCATCTTTATTTTTTGTTTATAGATCTTTTTATATTATGAATATTTTGGAGAATAAGATCATGGTTATGATAAACCATGATGGTTTTCAGTTTAAGTGGTTGTTTGAATCTATTTATTCAAATTGAATTATAATGAGAAATTATAACGACGTGAAATGAGTGGTGTAGATTTAATAAAAGTTTGAAATTTGTGGTTTAAAATAAACAGTTGTCAAATCAGTTATATGTGAGATTATAATATGTTTTCAGAAAAAGAATTTTCATAAAAAGAATCAAACACTTCCAAATCTATTTTTTAATAGATTTTAGTGTCTCGTGATGTTAAGTACAAAAAAACTCTTTATATGTTGAGGAATAATATACATCAACACCCTTGTAATAAAACATGAGTTTACATTTAGAACTTAGATCAATACATTACTTGTTGTTCTTAACTTCACTATGTAAGCTAGTTGTAACCAACGTGCGTTGCACGTTGTTTTGAGAATTCTTCTTTTTCAATTTTATTTAGATATATATTTAATAAAATATTGGAAGAATAAAATGTGACAAACAAAAAATTAAAGTAAAATTAGATCCAAGGAATATGCACAAAAATGTAATTAATTAATAAATATTTTTATTAGGTTATAATAATTATAGTTACATAAAGTATGTGTAGCTTCCATTTGACTCGAATTCACCATTAATTTGTATTACTTATACATTAAGATGTTTTATAAGAATCAGATGGCAAGAGTCAAATGGATAAACAAAAGTTATAAAAAAAAAAGGATAAACAATAATAAGGAAACAAATAACACAAAAATTAAGAATAATATTGAAACACCTATGTAACATATGACTATCAAGTTATCAAAATTGATTCTATCATAGTAAATAACCAATTAATACACACATATATATATATACATGTATACATATATGCCAACATGTAATAAAACATTAATAATAATTAATAACTTATAATGGCATTTTTGGAAATTGAAAAAAAGGGTAGGGATAGAAGTGGAAAACAAATGTTTTACACTCGTCCCTCCTTTTAAATAGTAATGATTGTTGTCCAAGATTGAGATTAAGAATAGGATACGTATTGTCAAGCATATTAATTTACCTCATCACTCCGTATTGTGGGGCCGTATCATGTAATAGTTACCGTATCATACCATACTATCAAACTCCCACAGACAAACCAATACTCAAACCCCCCATACTTAACAGCAACTAAGCTAAGATGAAAAATTAACGACCTAGAGCCCGAGAAAACTGAAGGATTCGATATTGATTGTTAAGCATTCAAACTGCCATAAAAAAATTAAAAAAAAAAGAAAGAGAAACAGTAGGGTAAAAGTTGCCTATCAGTAAAGCATATTGAAGCTATCGAACAACTTATCCACAACTTTAGAAAGCTAAACTGAGCATCCATTTTGTAAAACTGTTGAAGATGAAAAAAACATTAGTCATCAAGTATGCAATGGTCAATAATTTATCAATGAAACAAAAAGCCACAAATACAAGAATATATATAAACTATGTATCGGAGTAGCACATCTGCCAGTCGATTTAATGGTCATTGTGTCAACCGACATTTGACCGCTAAGTATCATCAGATATTATATCAACTGATGAGTAGATATTAACGTTTTTTTAATTAATTAATAAACTATCATTAATTAAAAAGATAAATAAACTACTTAAATGCCTTCTATAAACTTATGATGGATATTAGAAAAATATATTACAATAATGTGGAAATAAAAAAGGGACAATTCTAGTCCTACTATGTGGAGTGAGGCTCCTAATTTTATATTGGCCGCTCTTATGTATGACTCTTTGAGTAATGAAAATCTATAAATTATTTGTTTCAAAAAAAGGGACAATTCTCCAAAAAAAGGGGGGATAATGAGTAAATTTAAAATTCAGACGCTAAAAATCTATGAGAATTAGATCAAAATCTACATTAGATTACACCCAAATTACGTTAAATATAAATGAGAGATTATATTAAGATATTAATATAAAATAATTAATAAATCTAATAGTAAATATTTAACCGTGCGTTTTAACGTGGAGTGTAAATCTGATAATAAATCGTGTAAAAGTGCCAAAAAATATATATATGCATGCAAATACAAAGCATGACCTGAAAAAATGGTGTGAGATGTAATTTCCTCTAGTAATAATAAAGGATTTGTTCAAAAAGCTGTGTGCTGGAGGAAACCTGTTGGTAATATGGTGAAGCTTAATGCAGATCGTTGTCTTAAAGGCAATAGAAGAGCCTCTTGTGGTGGTTTAGTGAAGCTTAATGCAGATCGTAGTCTTAAAAGCAATAAAAGAGCCTCTTGTGGTGGTTTACTCTTTGGAAAAAAAAATTAGTGTTTTATTTAGGAGTAATCAAATTTCAACTACTTCTTTGACTATCTTATGGATACGCCATTGCAATCTAGGCTGTTGTGAAAACCACAAACTAATCGTTATTCACATTGGTAAGAAATAGGATGAAATCTTGACTGATATTTTAATACTTGAGCAAATATATTTTCTAGATAAAATTATAATCATTGAGCATTTGCCGATCAGGATCTAGAAGTGAGTTCCTTCTCATTTCCTTCAATTCATGTTTAGAAGTTGCATGGCATAAAGCTTTGTACTGATTATAAGTGGACTTGTGACTCTTGTGAGGGTAGTAAATTTTCAACTCCACGAGTAGAGCTAGGGGTGATCACCCTAAACTCCGACTACCCCGTTTCTCTTTGTTTCTTTTCTTTTCCTTCTCTTTTTTCTTTAAAGGTTAAAGACTAGCCCCGTTTCTAAAAACATTCTTTATTTACTCTTTGAAATTTTTTTTTAAAAAAATAGTATTTCATCTCAGAGTCGTCTAGTTTCAATTACCTTTTCAATCATCTTTCAACTATGCCAACTAGAGGGTGTTACACTCTGACCAATTGACTACCCAAATTTTTATCTTTTCAAATGTTTGCATTTGTCAACCCATATTAAATGAGTGTGGAGCATTGGAACCTGAAATTATTAAAAAAAAAATCAAGTGGTTTCCTTTATGCTCTCTCCGTCCCACTAAAAATGTTCATGCTTCTATTTTCACTAGAATATTTAAGAAAGGGTGGTTCATATTTCCACTATAAAAATTGTTTTCCACACCACACTTGTAATTAATTCTGTTATTTACTTTAAATGTACATAATTATATTATTACTGTGTTCGGCTAATAAAAATCTATTTATAAATTAATTTGAATTTCAAAATTTAGACACATGGTATCATAATATTAAGCCACATATTTAATGTGATTAGAAAATTTAAAATTCAAATTTTATATATAAGTATAGTTATAGTTATGCCATATATGGAATCTATCTATATATTTATAATACTAACTAAGTGGTAGGTTAATTTTTCTCACTTAAAACTCATCCTAAGGGAATTAGGAATCTGATGTCATAATGATGTCAAACTGATGTCTCATTTATTTTTCTGTTTTTATTTTCGTTCACCCTAATAATAATCTATATATTTATAATACAAACTAAATAGTATGTTAATTTTTTCTGCCTAAAACTGAGATCCTAAGGGAATTAGAATCTGATGTCATGATGTTGTCTCATTGATATTTTTATTTTTATTTTCGTTCACCCTAATAATAATCTATATATTTATAATACTAGCTAAGTGGTAGGTTAATTTTTCCCGCATAAAACTGGCATCCTTAAAGAATTGAGAATTAGGAATCTGATGTCATGATGATGTTAAACTGATGTCTCATTTATTTTTCTGTTTTTATTTTCGTCCACCCTAATAATAATCTATATATTTATAATACTAACTAAGTTGTAGCTTAATTTTTCCCGCCTAAAATTAGCATCTTAAGGGAATTAGGAATATGATGTTATGATGATGTCAAGTTGATGTCTCATTTATATTTTTGTTTTTATTTTCGTTCGCCTTAATAATATATATATTTATAATACTAGGTAAGTGGTTCATGCCTAAAATCGGCATCCTAAGGGAATTAGGAATCTGATGTCATGATAATGTCAAACTGATGTCTCATTTATTTTTCTATTTTTATTTCCGTTCATCCTAATAAGAATCAAATAATACTAACTAAGTAACATGTTAATTTTTTAATTTTATATAGTAATTTTTAATAATCTATTTATATTATCTGCACACCTTAATCTTTTTTTTTTTAATTTTCAGAATTTTGTTTATTACATCTTTTAATTTTATATAGTAATTTTTACTCATCTCCTAGATGTTGAGGAGGAACTTTTGGCCTTTAGAGATGCTTTAGATTTCAATTAACCAAATAAGTGTATCAATCAAATTCTTAATTATCTCTTTCCTTGCGTTTAGCTGAGTAAGTGCAAAAATCAAATTTATGATTATCTCTTTCTTTTTATATTTGAATAATCAAAGCAACATTCAGGCTGCCTAATCAGGTAAGTATACAAGCAGCTATATATATTGCACACATATATTTGCCAGCAATCAATTAATTAAGATAGAATATCAATTTTGGAAGCAGTTGCATATAGTTTTCTTTTAGTTAATTTTTAGTTCGAGTGATGATGAACGTATATCACTTTTATTTTTTATCGTTTAATTAATTGTTTACTTTAGTTTGTTTTAGAAATATATATGTGTTTTTTTGTGTAATACACGGATAGATTAACTAGTTAATAATTAAAATGACGTGAAAGTTTGCATTGCATACAATTGCGAAGGGAGGTAGCGGCAGTGGGGACACTGGCGCCCATTGAAATAAATTTTTTTTGTTTTTTTAAAAAAAATTCCTCTCACATAGTTTCTATATACTAATTAATTATTATAATTAATAAATTAGGAATCTAAAAGATTGTGATTTTGAATGGTTACTGTAAATATATTAAGATTAAATTAAAGTAGCTCGTATTCTTATACTAGAACTTAAATAGTAAAAGTAACCCTCTAATCGTTCCTTTAATCTCTAGTATACCACAAAGTAAATTTTAATTCATTTCCTTCCCTTAAAAACTGCTCAGAATGAGGAATCTCAAATTCGTGGAAAGCCTGTCTATCAAGAACCTCGTCATTATTTTCAGAAACCCTAACAATCCTATGTACTAGTGCTGGCAACCATTTATGAATTGAACACTTTGGAAATGTTAAAATTTATCTTTATTGTTTCCATTTTGTTTTCCTTGTACCCAATTATTAAGCATTTTTGGTTTCTACGACAAGTGAAATTCACTGGGGTATACTCAGGCTAATAATCTTATTCAGTTCTAGTTCCTTTCGATGTTTTGAATTACTGATACCCAGACAAATTTAAATGATGTGAAAATTTGCGGGGAATGGGGCTGACGGGAAAATTAAAAGAAAAAAAAAATCAAATTTGTATGACAGTCATGAAAGACGATCTTATGTTTAACAAAAAGGGAATTATATTCCTACCATAAGAATTGATCCTCCCACCACATTTTATTCCAATCACAACTAAATTATATGTTTAATCACCACATCTCATTACATTTACCTTATTAACCCACATTTTAAAAAGTAATAAAAATAATAAAATGGAGTCCACAGCTCGAAGAATTTTGCTTCATCGAAGAGTTCTACCTTATCCTACAGTGTCGTCACTGACCTCGAAGAGTTATGCTTCATCGGATTTCAGAGAGAGATTGCCATAGCTTCTCAATGGAGTCCATTTCCTAAAGGAAAATTCTGCCGAAAGTATCGGAGCGGGAAAACATAGGATATGAACGGAAGACACCAAATTGCCGCCTTAGCTGAACACCGAAATTGCAAAACTCCAGCAGAAAGTTGACTACGCCTATTAGAAATTGCAAATCAGTGCCACGACCAAAAACCCAGGCTGTCGAAAGATGTGCGTCTCAGTATGTGCAGTCAGGCAGCCGAAATTGAAAGGAAAAAACTTCGAAATACCCAAGCAACTAAAGATGAAATATGGACCAGTTGACAGAATCAATGTTTTAAAACTCCACAATGGTGGAAATCTAATTTTTTATTCATAATCATCGATCATCATAGATTACACTAGTGCTGCGCATGTATGCACTTAATTTTAATTTCCATGCAGCTGACTCCACCTCCACCTCTCCCCCGGTGGTTTTATAACATGGAGATGATGGACGTGGCGTCTTGGATAATTTAATAGAAAGTCGGTCTCTCTGTTGCAATCGGGAAGTTGACGAATTCTGGTGGCGGCCATAGACAAGACACCACGTTTTAATAGCCGAGTCAAGGTGAGGCCCGACATTGACAATGGTTTTTTCACACACATGCGTCGGAGGAGATTAAAAAAATTAAAGAATAAGGTTATTAATGTAACTTGCTTTATGGTTATTTAAGTAATTAATAAAATGTGGTGGGAGGATTAATTTTTGTGATGGGAATATAATCCCCTTTAACAAACTAGCGATCATCAAATCAAATTAATTTTCCTTCTTTTTCTCTTTTTTCTTTTTTTTTTTTAAATAAAAGATTTCCGTCAAGAAGTTTTGCATGGTAGTTGAAAATGATGGGTGAATTTGAGTAGTGGTTTGTGAAGATGGAATTTGGGGGTACACCACACTTTTATTACTTTTATTCTTTCTTCCTTGTTATCCTTTATAATAAATGGGCTATAATTGTCAATTCAATGTGGGGTGCTTATTTATTTTTTCTTTTTATTCGTAGTGGAGTTATAATGTGGTGTGGAGATTAATTTTGTAGTAGCTAGTAATATAATTCCCTTTAACAAAACTCAAATTAATATTGTTAGAAATGTAAAATTTAAGAACATTTTACCAGTATAATTTTTAATTTACTGATTACTTCACGTTAAAAATTTTAACTTTTTGACATATTAAATAAGGATATATGAGTGAACTAACATTTCAACAACAAGACAAGTCAATAAAAATGTGTTTTATAATTTGGGTACAGATGAAAAAAAATACAAGTATATCTATCTAGTGTGATTGAGGAAGTAATATTTTATTTGAAGGATTGAATACAGCAATTCAAAGAATTTGAAGATGCTAAAATCCTTTTCAGTTTTGCCAATGCAAGCTCAACAACACTCATCCCAAATGTAATACCAAGGCAGCCTCTACGCCCAACACCAAACGGTATGAACTCAAAATCGAGCCCTTTGAAGTCTATTTTTGTGTTTAAAAACCTGTCGGGATAAAATTCTTCAGGATTTTCCCACAACATAGGGTCTCTTCCAATTGCCCAAGCATTGATGAACACCTGAGTTCCAACTGCAATGTCGTACCCCATAACTTTGGTGTCTTGGACTAGTTCTCGAGGGTGCAGCAAGGGCACCGGTGCATGTAGTCTTACGGCCTCTTTGATTACAGACTTTAGATAAGGCATTTTGTCCAAATCTTCCTCTAATTTTCTCTAATTTGTTGCCAGCTACTAGCCTCACCTCATTCTGCAATTTCTCCATGGCTTTTGGGTGCCTTATAAGCTCTGCCATTGTCCACTCTAAAGTAATATATGTAGTATCAGTACCACCAGCAAACATGTCCTGTGATTATAATAAGTAAAATGATTAGATTCAAACCAAATTAACATTTCTGGTACCATGAGGGTACTGTTATGCCACCTTCCTTATCCACCTAGGTGGATGCATGTATACACACCACGTGGAGTTGTAATGCCACCCTAAGATAGACTGTATTCTCTTCTATCAATATTCTAAGACTTGGAGATAGAGAGATGGAAGGATTCTTACAAAAATGAGAGCTTTGATGGTATCGGAGTCAATAGAATAATTGGAGTTGTCATTCCTCTGAATCTCGAGCAATATGTCCAAAAAGTCTGCTTCATTACTGCTCCCATCTGACGCTCTTCCGATCTCCTCGCTTTGATTTCTATGCTCTTCGATTAAACTATCAAATATTCATCAAAAAATTTAGCCACTCTCTGTAATCTGGCATCGAAACTATTTACGTATTTAATCCAGTTAAGCCATGGAATGAAATCCCCGGGATTAAAAGTTCCCTATAACTCTACAATATCGTTAATCCCTGATGTAAGATTTACACTACCTTCTTCATCCCCATATTTCCTCCCCAAAGTCGATCTACATATAATACCACTAGTAAGTGACATCAATAGATTGGTCAAGTTTATCAAAAATGATGGTGATTGTCTGATTTTCTCAATCATAAGGAACGTTTCTTCGTGTCTTATACGATGAAAAGACTGAACCCTCTTGTTGCTTAAGAGTTGAAGCATGGATATACTCCTAACATGCCTCCAGTGCTCACCATAAGGAGCAAAAGCCATGTCTTTCGAGCCATAGAGAAGTTTTTCCATGACATTTAACTTCTGCCTGCTTGAGAAAATTAAGACCTGATTTTTCACAATATCGCGAAGGCCGAAGGGTATCAGTAGAGGAGACAACTAATACCTGTATGTTGCCAAGATGAAGCAGCATGAGCGGCCCATATCGTTTGGAGAGTGCTTGGAGCGAGCGATGGGGGTATAAGCCGAGTTGGTGAAGATTACCAATCACTGGAAGGCTGGTCGGAGATGGTGGAAACGTTTTGGGGGGTTTTGCAGGTACATTGAAGTAGCATTTGTAAACGAAGATGATGAGCAAAGTGAAGGAAACTATCCATTCATGTGAAAAAGAAACCATTTTCTCTTCTCAACACGAGGAAATTTGCAAAATCTTCTATGTATCTCGTACGTTTATATTGCGAGATGTGATTGTGATACTCCTTTCTTCTACCTAAATTTAAATAATATTTAATAATGAATTATCCATGTACCTAATTCTGTAAATATGAAAGAGAGTCTACTGGGACTGGATGCCATGCATTTCTTTCTTTGTTTCTTTCTGAGCTGTTTTGATACTACTCCATCAATCCCAAAAAAATATACTACATCCATCCCATAAAGATAGTCCAAATTGTTTTTTCACATAAATTAAGAATCAACAGTTAATATAGTTGAAATATGAAATTTTACTTTATTTTTCTACATATACCCTTATATTTCATTAATTATTTGAAAGACTTTCAATGTATAGGTAGTTGAATAAGAATAATTAACTAGGGGCTCATATAGAAATGAAACATTAATACATGTTCAATATGGCAAATGAACTATCTTTTTTGGACGAACAAAAATGGAATAGTGGACTATCTTTTTGGGACGGAGGTAGTAGTCCACTATTCCATTTTTAAGGTCTCAAAAAAATAATCCACTTATCATATTGAGCATGTATTTAATGTTTCATTTTCATATGTGCCCCTAGTTAATTATTGTTATTCAACTACCTATCTATTGAAAATATTTCAAACAATTAATGAGACATAAGATTATATGTGAAAAAATAATGTAAAATTTCCAACCGTATTACCTATCAATACTTAATCCGTATCATTTCCACATATCTAATAGAATTACTTGTACTACACAAATCTCACCATCAACTCCACTCATTCTCACTTTTGACATTTAATGCAATTTTATGTGAATGAAACATTAATTTCTTTCCTATTTTGCTTTTTCCCCCTAACAATTGGGTGCAATAAATGACTACTAATAATGGCCTTATCCTTTTCTTTTTCTTTTTTTTTTAATATTATCTTGATATACTACTTCGTCCAATTTACCTTCTCCTCTTTGTTTTTTATACAAAAATTAAGAAAAATATTGGAAAAGTAAATTTACAAACTAACTTTCTAAAATATCCTTATTTAATTAAGTGTGTGCATTTTATATAATGCAATGGAATGAACATGTGTATACAACATGTGCAATCAATTTACCATTAATTGATTTTCAGATTTACACTCATCTAAATGTGCATACAACATGTGTATTTTTGCAGTTGTCTCATGTGTTGGTGCATTCCTGAAGTTGCTTCCCAATTTTCACCTTTTTACCAAAAGCACCCTATTTAGAATGTGGTGTAGTTAAAAGATGTAGTGTCAATATAACTACAGGAAATTATATTACCACCACACTAATTTATCCACACACTACATTTTTTTACTCTCTTAAATATCCTTAAATGAAATTACATTAATAACTCTCTTTAAATCCCCTTTTTGGTTTTTAATTTTAAAAATTATTTTTTTCTTCTCACACCACAATCATAATTATCTAAATTTTATTTCTTTTTAATAATTATTTTTTAATTTCTTTTTAAAATAATTTCCTAGTACAATTTTAATTTACAAATTATGACTCCACAACTTTAAGTTTTAAAATTTATGTATTTCTTTAAACAAGTTTAGTATATCAAATATTTGCGATGGTTTCACGATGAAATGATTTCAACTTTTTCTAAAATTTCAAACTTTTATGTCTAATTTTAGTGTCTTAATCTTCGTAAGCAAATAAATAACAATGAATAGCTCGTGTGTCTTTTTCTTTTTCTTTTTGAGTGTTATTTTATTTTTATATATTGATAAATGTCACAAGTAGTTGTAACCTAAGAAAATTGAAGAATCAACGTTGCCGATTACCTGATTACATAATTTCTTTATGAAAAACAAATAATTATAAAATTACGAACAAATTTGTTATAAGTATTTGTATATTGTGGTTAATTAAACTTATATATAATATTAAAAACATATGGAAAATGCAGCTTTTTTGTGGGACTAAATTGATTGCAATTAGAAGTTTTTTGAAAATCTGTAAAAATTTAATTGACGATGGAAAATGTTGGAACGTTTATTAATTAGTTTTAATTTTAAAGGTAAATCAAATAAATAAATAAAATAGATCTAATTTTGGAAGTTATAGATGTCTAGGATTCTATTAAATTAAGTTTGAAAGAGAGTTTAAAAAAAAAAAAGGATTTTTGAGAGATATTTTTTTGTTGCGAAAATCCCGACCTGAATATGACTTTGGATCAACCCACGTTCTTTACCTTCGTATAAGAAATATCAAGCAAATAGGAGAAATAAATAATAATACAAGATTTACGTGGAAAACTCCAAAACCGGAGAAAAACCACAGGGCGTCAAAGATATTCCACTATATGAAAAATTATTACAATCATATAAAATCTCACATCCAAACCCGATTACAACCCCAACAACACCTACTAGGCTTTAACCACGCTCGACTAACCCTCTCTCTGATAAACCTCAAAGAGAACCCTCGATTGCTAGGCTTAGAATTTCTTTCTTTAGTGTTCATATTTGTGACCCGGGATTGTTACCCATAAATGACAAACAAGCTGCTCACATTTGTAACCATGCAGGGGGGTTTGGACTAAAGGCGGCAGCCCACAATTCTTGGTCCAAATTGGTGTTCAATTCAAACTTCTCTTTGCAAATTGCTCCAGCTTGTTCTTGGAAATTCCAGCCGCATGCATGCAAATCCAGCCATAATTCCTCTAGTGCCAACTAAGCAATCTCCTCAATTACTTAATTATCTTGGCTTTCTTCAAGCTTCCAACCGCCATGCAAATTCTTCTTCCAAATTCTAGCTTAATCCAACTTTGAGACAACTAAATATTCATTATTTATTTAGTCAACACTTAACATTTTTTAAGTCTATATATATGGACATACATAGACAATTTGATCTTGTGAATTAGCTCGTATTAATGCTTAAGTCGAGAACTTCGATTTAAGATCCAATTTGTATATATTCTTTAAAAACAATGCGTAGAGAAAAAGATTACGTAGTCAGAAAATATCTTTAAAAATATATACAAATATTCAACCTAATTTCATATCGATTATGAATAATTAATTTTACGGGCATATATGTAAACGGGGCGGTTCCACTTATCAATTACTTTAATATATTTGACAAAGAATTATGTTCCTTAGATCAAATGAATCTGACGGTCTATGTTTATTTTTATAAAACCAATTACATTCCATCTCTCTTTTCCTACATACTTTCCAATTTTCCTTCTTAATTGTTCTAATTTACTTCTGAAATCCTTGTAACCTCCAATCAAATTAACTTCCAAATTTATTTATCTATTATTATATATCTACTATATCAACTTCAGAATTTAGGCAGAACATTTTTGTGCACAATTTATCTCAAAGCTAAAGTTGTGGTCCCAATTTATCTATAGTCGATACTTTGTCGGAAAAAAAAAGAAAAGTGCAGCTAAAAGAACTTTTACAAAGATTGTATACATTGGATAATAGAAATAATCTTAATTGGCATTCAAACAACAACTGAATACCTACTTCGTATTCATATCAAAAAATGACAACTGTATGTAATCGTACGTACCAGAAAAAATGGCAAATATAACTTATGTATCACGTGAATTATATAACTGTCTACATTGTAGACATAATTGGCGTGTTTACCATGGAGATTAAATAGTATGGCATCTGAAAATTGTTCTTATTTTTCTTTCTTTTTGTTGGAAAGGGGATTTAATTTCATTCCTCAAACAATCAAAAGTTCCCTCTCACCCAGGGCAAGATGAAGAGGAGTATACAATTAGAACAGAAAGAATTAACAACTGAAGTAGAAGCGATGTAGCAAGATTTTGGGCTATTCTATCCTGTCTCTAGGAATAAAACAACATGTACCACAGTTGCTACTGACTAAAAGTTCCCCAACTTCAGAAATGCGAGGTGTGATCGGGGCCAGAGATTCTTCTTTCAATATTTTTTGCACTACAAGGAGCGCATCAGTTTCTACCTTTGCCACCGTCCACCCCAAATTTTGAGCAAACTTAAGACCACACCTAATCACCCCATGCTTCTGCTGTTACTGAGTCCGTTGTCCCTCGTCTGCGGCAAGCGAACACTCCCATGATATCCTTGTTCTTGTCTCGAAAGAAACCACCCATACTGACCCAGCCTTTGTCCAATTTGATCACTGCATCAGTTGTCAGAATCAGCCCTTGCTCGCGCCCAGCATGGTTAGATCCAAATCTTTTGCTGTTGTTGGACGTTTCCCACTTCAAGCCTTGCTCCATGCGTGTGTACCCTATGGAATTCCTCCATTTGAATGAGAACGGAGTCATTGATATATAAGGCAATCTATGCTCCATTCCCATTTCGCAATGAGTTGCGCACCTTCCAAATGCTCCAAGCTGCCATACAAATGGTCTCAATTAAAGCTGTTGGAGTTGTGTCCCAAATGCTCCTTAAGAACCCGCCGAAGTCAAATGCATCTCCATGCAATCGAGAGGACTTGATATACTTCCAACACTCCAACACCTTCCACAGCTCCGCAACCCAGGTACATCGCACGAAAAGGTGGCTCTCCTTCTCGTGATCTTCACACCTTGGACATCTAAGATCTGATTCAATCCGCCGTCGCCACAAGATTGAATTCGTAGGGATCGCCCCTTGCAATAATCTCTAGACAAAATGTTTAGCTCTTGGGAGAATGTTGAGCAGCCAAATTTTGTTCCAGTGGTTCTCACTCCATGACTCCCCAACTGGCCCCTAAGCCACCACCCCATTCCGGAGATGATACCCGCTTCGCACAAAAAATTCACGGTTCTTCATATAGTGCCAAATGATACGGTCTTCGTCCATCCCCCTACCAATGGGAACTGCTGGGATTAGCTCCTAATATACCCGCCAAAAAATTCCATCAATTCGCTCCAAGTCCCATTCTCCCTCATTGGTAATCAAGTAACCCACTAGGTTCACGTCTTCAACTTGTGTAATGTATGGGCGCATCGTTGGATTTCCAAGAAGCCAATTGTCTTCCCAAATATTAATTCTGCCCCCATTACCAATTCGCCACCTAGCCTCTTGCTGGATAATCTCCCTTCCCCACAGTAGACTCTGCCACACATGGAAGCTCCTTTGTTTTCCCTCCGCTGAGAGTATATCGACTTTTGGAAAATATTTATCTTTTAAAATCCATCCAGCTGTCGAGTCTGGCATCCAATAGAGTCTCTAAACCTATTTTGCCAATAGACTCTAATTGAAGAACTGTATATTTCGAAACCCCATACCGCCTTCCTTCTTTGACCTACATAAAGAGCTCCAACTGACCCAAGCCATCTTCTTCTTGTCCCCTTTTTCACCCCACTAAAACCTCAGAATAAGGCTCCAGATTTCATTACGTAGCTTGGCTGGGATACGAAAGAGCCCCATAATGTACATTGGAATGGCCTCTAAAACTACCTTCATCATAACCTCCCGACCAGCACTCGAGAAATAATTTCACTGCCAAGACTGAATCCACTTCTATATGTTTTCCTTCATTACAGCGAAGGTCGCCTTCTTGTTCTTCCCCATCTTGGAAGAAAGCCCCAAATACGCATCATGTTGGCGGATCACATCAATACCTGACAAGTCCGCCAATACCCGTCTCTGCTCTTGCCTAACATTTAGGGTGAAAGAAATCGAAGTCTTATCCATGTTAACTTGTTGACCCGAAACCCTTCAATAAATTTCAAGAATCTCCAGAATACTCATGACATCTTGGGAATTTGCCCGAGTAAACAAGATAGAATCATCTGTAGAGAAAATGTGACTAACAATGGGACTATTCCTAGAACACCACATCCCCCTTAGTTGACCCATCTCCTCGGCCCGAGAAATTAGAGATGAAAAAGCTTCTGTAGACAAGATAAAGAGATAGGGAGAGAGAGGGCAGCTAGCCTCAGTTCCCTCTCAGGTTTAACATGTCCCTGATATTCTCCATTAATTGTGAAGATATACTCCACAGACGAAATACAATCATGAACACATCATATCCACTGTAAAAGAAAACACATCCGCCTCATGACTGCTATTACAAAGTCCCACTCAAACCGATCATACGCTTGCTCACGTCTAATTTGAGAGCAAGAAACTTAATGCCGTTATTCCGTTTGCCCATTGAGTGTAACACCTCAAAGGCCGCAATAGCATTATCTGATATCGTCCTCTCGGGAACAAAAGAACTATGAGTGCTAGAGATAAGGGGAAACAACACCTACTCACTACAAGGAATAAACTCAATAGCCACAACTCGCGCCGTCGCAAAATGTGTATATGTCACCGCAAATGTGAGATCGCAGCGACAAAGTCGCCTGCGAATGTCGCGGCTAAAAACTCGTGTTAGTAGATCTATAGCGGCGACTCGTGTTGCCCAATCTAAGAGCCACCCAATAGAGTTGACACAGTCGCGGTTGTATAATCAATGGGTTTCGGTCATTAAAAAAAATTTAACCCGATGCTCCACTATTTAGCCAGACTTGACCCCTCGCCCCGTCCACCCAAGACCATCCCCATAGCCCAGTCCTTTTCCATCCATATTTAATTAAATATTATTTGCCCATGTGAGGAGTCGAACCCAGCACCTTGAATGCAAAGACATGGTACTTCACCAACTGGGCTAGCTTGACTTTTGGTTATTACCTTGCTTTTATAATATAAATTATTATAACTATAGTGACGAATATCTTCCCTATAACAACAATTTTCCGTCACTAAATACAAGAACAAAGACGGGAAATTTTCACGCTAATCATATAAAGACAATATTTCTGGGTCGTCGTTTTAGATCAAGAAATATAGCGATGACTTTTACACGTTGCCTCTATTGATACCAATATACAGCGGCGACATCACTTGTCGTGTCTGTAGATACATCCTACAGCAACAACATTATGATGTCACCGGTATAGGGTGATGACTACTGTGGCGACTTAAAATCGCCGCCGTAGCAATGTTATAGCAACGACATCTGACGTCGTCGCAAAATATCGCCGCTATAGCTCCTGTTTCTTGTAGTGGCTTAAGCCTATTTGCCAAACACTTGGACACCATTTTATATAACACATTACATAACGCAATAGGCCTATAATCAGAAACTAATTTAGGGGAAGGTTCTTTGGGAATTAGTACAATCTTCGTTTTATTAATTGAAGCAACAGAACTACCGTGATTTAAAACACTAAGACAAGCTGAAGAAACAACACTTTTGAGCTTCTCCTAGTGTGTTTAGTAGAAAGCAGCATGATAACCATCCACTCCTGACGCTTTGCATGGGCCCATGCCAAATAAAGCTGCTACTACATTCTCTTTTGTAAATGGTTCTAGAAGAGTTGCACATCCCCCTCTAACAACGAGGAAGCAATTCCTCTAATACCCCTGTCAAGATCGTCCTCCATTGGCTTACTGCTGGAGAAGAGTGATCTGTAAAAGCCCTTAATATGGACAACAAGTTGTTCCTCATCTTCGATCCACTCCTTATCCAAGTCCCTAAGCAGAGAGATGGAGTTTTTCCGCTTCCTCTCAGTGGCTCTAGCATGAAAGAACCTACTATTATTTTCTCTATCTTTAAGCAAGTCCGCCCTTGCCCTTTGTCTCCAATGACTCTTCTTCCTTCTATACAATCTTTTAATTTCCTCCTCCAAATGCCTAGCTTCCAACATACTGTCCTCTGGATTTGTTGAACAAAGAATTTGATTGCGACACTTCTCAAGAGCTTCAATTTTCTTGTCCAACCCTCCAAATTTTGCATCACCCCATTCCTTCAACCTCTCACTATATGATTTCAAATTTCCACTAATGTCACCAAACGGATCAGCTTGCTGCCCAGTACTAGTCCAGGAAGACAACATCTACTCCATAACACCCTCATAGCCCTCGTCTCGAGCCCAATGTGGTTCATAGTGAAAGGTTTTCTCCTTTGATTTCGTCTACGCCTCGTCCTTTCTTTTGCTCTTTGTGTGGATATCAAACAAGGCCTGTGATCCGAATGGGAATATGTTAGATTTTCCAATATAGCTCGGGGATACAAATCCCTCCACTGATCACAACAAACTGCACGGTCCAACCTGGCCTGGATATTTGCTGTCCCTCTTCTCCCATTGTTCCATGTCATTGCCAGCCCTACAAATCCCAAATCATCAAGCCCACATTCAGCCAAGACCTCACAAAAGCTCTCCATGCTCTAGCTGGCTGAGTCTCACTCCCCAGCCGTTTATACAAATACAAAGTTTCTTTAAAATAACCAAAACAAATCCATGGCTGATCATCCTTATTCCATAACCGGCGTAGAAGCTGCCAAGAGAGGTCATGGTCTACCAGTCTAGGATTTCCATAAAACGCCGTCGCCCTCAACTTCATTCCATCTCCGTTCCCAATAATCAGATTAATATGCCCTGCTGAATAGGATCAAAAACTGACATCCAACTCTCTGTCCCATAAAAGCACCAGTCCCCCGCTCTGACCCCGACTTCCACCACCATACATGAATGAAACCCCAAAGCCACACGAATATGTTCTGCCCTTGCTCTAGATAACCTAGTCTCGGACAGAAAGACTAGATTAGGGGAATGTTTACGGACTAGCGTCTACAAGATGCGAATGTATTGGAGTTCTCCAACCCCCGGACATTCCAATTGAGGATAATCATTGTGCTCAGTGTCCTACCCAGTAGGACTCGCCGCTTCAACACTCATCTCTGTGATTCCTTCCTCCCTCTCGGCCAAACCGCCACCCACATCATCCAACTCTCTTTGCCCTTTTTTCCCACGCTCATTCGAGTCCAACCCTTCAAGTGGGAACTGTTGTTTATCCGTTGGACTAGCACCCACTCTTCTACCCGCTTTCACCCCAACACCAAGGATTTTTTTTAACGGAATCCTCCAATATGGCCTACATCCGCACTTTGTTTCCTTCGCCACGCCTTTTTCCCACTCACCTTCCAGTTTCCTTTGTCTCCCAACCTGCTCTTCTCACTAGTCTCCCTATTATCCCCTACTACCATCCCCCTATCACCTCAATTGCCATTTGTTTTCCCCTTCAATCAATCCCCTCCGCTCTCACCACTCTTACCTCTTGTACTTCCATCATATAAGGCACATTCGCATCCACGTCCGTGGCCTCTCTAGAAACTACTGTCGCCACCTCCTTGCCCTTGTCGTCTTTTTTGCTCCCTTCCTCACTATTCTCCCCACCTTTTCCCCCTCACCACCTCCTTCTCCAACACGGGAAGATTGTCATTCATTCCCTCCCCCAGCCGGCGTTTTAATGCTTGACCGTACTCTAACCTCTCCCTCCGACAGGCTACTACCCCCTCCAATACTCTGTCGCCTTTTGGGTTACAATGCACGCAGCCAGTCTCCAAAATTTTAAGTTTCCCGTGACACATTCCATGCTTCTTCCCTTTCACACTCGTAGAGACAGTGGCCGACAACTCCACAATGGAATCAGAAATCCGGTAAGCATTCGTACTACAACAATAACCATTGTTCTTTCCCTACGACCTTAAGAAACACCCGGATCCCCCATAAAGGTCGAAGAACATCAAGAGAAATCCTAACCCTAGGAGCAATATGCTCAATATCCACTCTTTCGACCACCCCAATCTGCTCGCCTATGAAAAGAAGAATCTACTCCGTCAAGCACATCAAAGGAAAGTTAATTACATGAACCCAAAACTGGACATTGGTGAAATCCAAATCAGCCAGCTCTCCTACCGCAGTCGACTCCTTCAAAGATAGGATTTGGTTATTGTAAATCCATAGACTACGCATCAAGATCCTCTTTTTATCCTCTATCATTCCGAATTGAAAAAGGAATACGTTTGCATCCCCCTTTCACTCAATTCGAAACTGCCGTGTCATCTGCTAAATATTACGTAGAACGCGCTCCAAACCATCCTTGTTGATAGGCTTAGATCACATAATCTTCCCTACTAACACATACCGCATTGACTCTAACCCTTCATGGCACGCCCTTTGTGAAATTTGCAAAGCGGCATTCTCTCCTTCATCCAATCGCAGCTTCTCACAAAGGTGCTGAATTTCATCCGAATCCATTATGAGACCAAACCACACTGACGAAGACCTAACGTAGCAACAAATGAAAGAAAAAGAAAGAAATTTATGATACGAAACCCGAAAAAACTGAAGACACACAGCCAGTAGGAACAAACCCTAATTCTCTAGAGAGAATAGGGCAAATAAAAAAAAAATCTCAATGTTCTTATTTTTCTTTTAGTTGTGTATTATTTGTCTTAGGAAATTTGTTTTTTTTTTGAACAATTAATAATCCGGAATAAATTTAGTTCGAGGCTTTGGTAAAGAAAACAATACATAAGTTGGTTTTTTTTATGGTAATTATATTCCCACCACGATTATTTTTTTTACCCCACATTTATGTTGTTAACTAACCCTTTATTAAAAGGACAAAAAAGTCTATAATAGATTTCTTTTATCCTTTTCATGTACGTCACATCTAGATCTGCGAAATAGGACTAGATTGAAAGCCAGGGTGGCCGCACAACAATTGACATTTAGAGCAACAAGCTACATGTTGGAGGGTCAATTACTTGAAAACTAGGATACAATGGTGACTTAGGCAGCAACATGTTCGTATTCAAATAATTGAAGTTCTCGTTAGCAATTGCAGCGACGTTGTCAGTCGGTAGTGACGCTAATTACTGTTTCCTATGAATTTTGCAACGATAAAGGTTATTCGCTGTAAAGATTTAGCGGATATGAATTGGTGGTGGCGGTGGTGATCGGTTTTGAAAAAGATGAAGATTTTCGTGATGGTGTGTTAGTATGAAAAATCCGACATCTTGGCATTACTAATTTTTGTCTAAAGTGTCAAACTTTGTTTTAATATGTCACGATGTATCGCATGACTTATTTTACGTGCAATATTGTTTTTAAGATGCAATTTGAGATGTCTTGAGCCGAAAGTTGAGTTGTGGCGTCTGTAATTAACTTAAGGCACAAGAATTGTATATATGCGAGGCTTCTATGTCACCTAGTTGTATTAGGTTTACCATATTTAACTAGGAGTCCTAAATTAGGCGTATGTTGAGTTTCATTAGAATTAAGTAAGTTCGAGTTTATGGTAATTATCTATTCTAACTTTCCTTATTCTCCTACAAATGTATGTAATGTTGGAGACTTGTTTTTCTCAACAACTCGAAGACGTGCCTATATATGTATTGTTTCTTTTGTAGGTCAATGATGCGAGAGTTGAGCCAAAGCGTTCTTGCAATATTGTTGAAAACTCAACCGAATTGAGCAAAGCCTTTGTGCGCAGATTTTATTCAAAGCTCACTCGCAAAGAAAGACAAAAACTCACTGCCTTATATTGCGAGACTAGGTCTTGCAAATCCGAACTTCATTGTTCACCGTGTTTGTGTTTGGCAAACCCTTCAAGTACGTGGTAGGCGACCTCATTGGTGCGAGGGACATATCCACAGAGGTTGAAAGTAGTTTAGGAGATCAAGTCATCTCAAGATGAGTTCGGGAGATCTCTAGGAGTTTAATGGATGTTCCGTGAGGCGCGCGGGAAAAAGAAGGAGAAACGGGAGTTGGCTCATTGTCAAAAGACGTAAAGAGGAAGTCTTTTATAAGTTTACCTTTTACATATTTAGTGTCTATTGCGATAGCACTTTTTATTCTTTCTCTGTACTAAACTCACCTCTTAAATTAGTGGATTTGTTTGTCCCGTAGCAAGGGTGCCTGCAGTTTTTCCCAGTTGGGTTTTTGCGTAATCATTCTGGTGTTGTTTAATTCCGCATTCATACCTGAGCTAGACACATCTAGGTCGCGTTACACTTTACACCAGTAAAACGTTGCTAGGCAGGATACATCCTGACTGGAGTCTAGATAACCACCGTATTTTTAGTTGGTATCAGAGCATGTTCACTTAAATTATTAGTGAGATCAGGTTCATCTAGACATGGATACATCTTCTGTTAAACCACCTATTCTAGACGGGTCTAACTATGCATATTGGAAAGTTCGCATGCAAATTTACATTCAGTCTATTGATAATAGGGCTTGGACATCCATTCATACTGGTTATACAGAACCCACTATCACAGCTGTAGATGGTACTGTTTCTAAAGCCTGAAACTCAATATACTACTGAAGAAAATACTACATGTGGATGGAATTCTAAAGCTTTAAAAGCTATTTTTTCCTTTATAGATCAAAGTCAATTTAAGTGCAGGACTGCTAAGGAAGCATGGGACACTCTTCAAGTTGCTAATGAAGGAACCAATGCAGTCAAGACATCAAGACTCCAATTGCTCATCCTTACGTTTGAGCAAATCACAATAAAGGACAATGAGGAATTCAGGGACTACTATGCACGGTTGCATGAGATCACCAATCAGGCACAAGCTCTAGGCAAGACGTGTTCTGATCGAAAGATAGTCAAGAAGATCCTATGGTCTCTTCCAGACAGGTTCTAGATAAAAGTCATAGCCATTGAAGAAAGTAAGAACCTGGACGAGATGCGTGTAGATGAGCTTGTGGGATCTTTGTTAACATACGAGCTAAACATATCCAAAAGGAAAAAAGAAAGAAAGCCCGGAATTGCTTTTAAAAGCAAGGTGGAGGATTCTAAAATTGAGGAAGAATCTGGTGAGGAAGAAAACATCACACTCCTTACCAAGCAGTTCAAGAAATTCTTGAAAACCAAACAGCAAAAAGGTAGGAGATTCAACAATTAGTACAAACCTCAAAGATCTTTCCAGATAAAGAATCAGAATCGAGATAAAGAGCAACAACCATATCAACAGAAGAAATCAAACTACAAGAAATTCAAAGGTAACAACTTCCCAAAGGCTCAATCTTCGAGTAGGATAAAGTGCAGAGACTGTGATGGCTACGGCCACATTGCAGTAGAATGTTCGAAAGCTCAAAGGAAATGGAAGAAAGGTAAAAAGGCCATGAAAGTTTCCTAGAATGAAGACAAGGAGGACACGTCTAGATCAGCATCCGATATTTCATCAGAAGTAAAGATTACGATACTGACAGCACATGTCTAGCCTCAGTCCAGTTCTACTAACTGTCTCACTACCAACACTGCGAAATCATCTTCCACTGAGGATAAATCTTGTCCAAACTGTGCAGTACTACAGAGTCAACTTGTGGCAGAACAAGATAAGTCTGATATGCTTCAAGTCATGATGGAATTCTTTGATGATGAAAAGAGAGATCTGCTAAAGTCCATTGAATACAAAGATGAGTAGATTAAATAGTTTACAATGGATCTGGAGCATGCCAACGAGAGGATCAAATAGTTGACAATTGGAGCTGTTAGGTTAAACGAAGTCCTGAAGTATGGAAGACCTTCAGGAGACACATCTGGAGTAGGATATGATGGAAAAGGCAAAGCTGTTCAGCAGACAGTTTTTGTAAGAGAATCAGGGGAAAACTTCCGAAAAGAACTTGCAGGACAAAAACAGAACTCTGGACCCAAGTAGGATACGTCTGGACCCTCTTCGAGCAGAACTGTCCAGAAGAACAATCCACCAAAACAGCAATAGTAGAATACCAGAAATTAGCTTGCTACTATTAGACCAGTTTAGAACTCCAAAGTGTATTGTAAGGTCAGATAGGTAGATTGTAACTTTTGTGGTGAATTTGGTCATGATATTTTTACTTGTCAAAAATATATTAACTTGATCAATACACATAAAGTTAAAATACCTAAAACAAAAGGTAAGGTGAAGTAGGTTTGGGTGAAAAGTATGAGTACAAAAGTTATGTTGTTAAACTTTCTCTAAGTGCTCTAATTTCTAACACTTGGTACTTTGATAGTGAATGTTCTAGGCATATGACAGGTGACTTGGAATTGCTGTCCAATTTCCACAAAGGTGAAACAGGTCTAGTCACATTTGGAGATGGACAACAAGGTCATATTGAGGGATCTAGAAATATTTGCATTGAGGGCTTACCCACTCTAAAAGATGTTTTATTTGTTTCTGGTTTAAAAGCAAATCTTTTGAGTGTTGGTCAATTGTGTGATGACAATCTTAGAGTGCTATTTTTCAAAACTGAGTGTAAAGTTTTTGATCTTGAGCCAAATACAAATTTACTTGGACAAACTTTACTTAAAGGAGTTAGGTCTAGTGACAAGTGCTATATCTTGAATCCAAAATTGACTTGCAAAGTTGCTAGTACTAACCCTCCAGAACTTTGGCACAAGAGGTTGGGTCACATGAACTATCAAAGTCTACTCAAATTGACCAAGAGTGGAGCTGTTAGGGGTATTCCAGAATTAAAATCGATTCCTGAAACTATGTATGAACCATGCCAGATAGGTGAGCAAACCAGAAATTCACACAAAGCAGGTCAGCACCTATCCACCTCAGGTATACTTGAACTTATTCATATGGATCTCATGGGTCCTATCCAAACTGAAAGCATTGGTGGAAAAAGGCACATTTATG